>JBAMIB010000097.1:1537878-1549063 GCA_037177415.1 Kaempferia rotunda | reverse complement strand
CTTATGTTGACTTGCTGACCTGGCTGTTATCTTGACTTTCAAGGATGATCTGTACGTTTCTCTGACCGGATATTGACTCCGGATCACATGTGATAATTTATCGTTCAAGTATCAACTAAACGATAATTTAGTCTTTACTCAGTGATAATTTATCGTTTAGTTGATTCATGTGAGAACTACTTGTTTCACTTTTAACAGAGTGATAATTTACTCATGTGAGAACTACTTGTTTCACTTTAACAGAGATATATGCCTTTACACTTATCTTTTAACTGGATGAGATGTATTTTTACACTTATCTTTTACATTTTTAAAAAAATTATTTTTAACGGAGACCTATTTTTTTTTTTCTAATGAAGCAATTTTATTGTACCAACTTGGTTATACTATGAAAGCAACTTAGAGTGCGGTTAGTTATTTTTTTTATTTTTATTTTTAAAAAAAATATATTTTCTAAAAAATAGAGAATGACTTTTAGGCATTCTCTAATTTTGTAGAAAATATTATATTTTTTTTAGAAAATAAAGGTGAAAAATATAAATTAAATATTATTTTCTAAAAAAAATATATTTTTCATAAAATAAAAATAAAAAAATATGTAAACCTAACACTCCCTTACTTCTTCTAATGATTGTACTTGGACTAGTGGTCATTATTCACACTTAAATGAGCTAAATATTTTTATTAAAAAGAGGTTCTAGTTGTGCTAAGAAACTTGAATACATCAAATGGGCGAGTACCATGAACAGGACCACTGGAAGCCAAGACGGAGAGAATGGAGATTCTTCGCGCCAACTGAAAAATGATCAGATTTTTTTTGTCTTGAAAAAAAAATAATATACATGTTTTCTACGATCGGATTTTTTTTTTCTTTTTCTTTATCGACCGTGTTTAATGTCCAAAGAAATTTAAAAAAAAATATTTTCATGCGAAATAAACAAGTGCAGGAAAATTCTTATATAATCCAAAATTGAATCAAGTCGGGCTGTGACTCGGATTGCCGTGTCTTTATTTCCTTCCTCAGATCCTCACGGGTCACGCCACGCCGTTGTATCCTTTCCTCTCTCCTTTGCCACCGCCGGGTCGAGCCGCGCATGGAGACTTCCTCCTCCGTCGTTGACGCCTTCTCGATCACCAACGCTTATGGCCTCTCCGTCTCCGCCAAGGCGGTCGTCCGCTACTCCCTCTCCCTCTCCGCCCTCGACTCCGTCGCTCCGCCCTCCGTAGTCCGAACCGACATATTTCGCCATGCCTCCGCCCCGGCCGCCCTCGCTCGCCGCAGCATGCGCCGAATCAGGCGGAGGACTCACACGGAGGGCGGCGGCGAGGACGACGGCTTCTTCGGGGACGGCGACGATGGGCCTTTCGGCGGTGGAGGAGACGGAGGAAGAGGTTGGAATTCGGGAGATTGTGGCCTTGGCTGGGAGGGATCGGGCGATTCGTTCTCGTCGGATCCGACCTTCGATTTTATTTATGAGGTTGTATGCTGGGTCGCTCTCTCGAACTGCGCCCACTTCGCTTTTAAGAGGATGGGTCGGATTCTGGCGCCAAGGGGGCCGTCGGTGTGCTGATCGAACTGTTCCCGGATAATGCAACCTCACGGATTAAGGTCTCCTCCTCTCTGGATGCATATAATTCGTGTATAGACTCTTCCTTTTCATCCGTTCATGTGAAAAGATGATTATGCTGGTACAGTTTATTTATTTTATTTTAACTACATCATTAACTGCAATTGAGTACAATGCCCCCATTTTTATACAAGTTTCTTGTTTTGAGAAGGTCAATGACTAGATGATGATGCGCGGACGCGCACACACACAAGAAATGATGAATACACTTTGAAGCATACTTGCTAGTAATTGGGATTGGTATATGTTGACAAGGCATCATAATGTGAAATGTTGTTAAACAACTAAAGTGCCTTGTTCTCACGTTGTACAATCATGCAAAACCTATGAGTTTCATAACTTGCCTTATCCTTTAAAGATAATTATACAAGTATTTTGTTGCAACTACTGCATTGTAGATGCATCTACTTTTTTCTTGTTCTTGCTCATGTATAAATACCATCCCGTTGAGCACTATTTTTTTCATAGGAGTGATTTAGTACTAATGATTTAAGGTTGTGATGTTATCTTTGGTTTCAGCTTCATAGAATCCAATTGAAACAGGAATTTGTAGTTACTTTCTACCAAGAATAGGCTAGTTAGGTAGCATGTTAGGGATGGAGGTTAAAGGTCATTGTGGTTTTATGTGTTTTTGAATATAATCCATGCTTGAACGACAAATTTCCACTATATTTATGAAATAGCAAATGAGTGGAGGCTTATAGTAGTAGATTGGTAGATGCACTGTCTATTTTTGAGCTATTAGTGTCTATGACTAATATTAACGAAGTCTGATGTATCTTCAGAATATTACCACGAAGTAAAATTTGGTCTTGTGAATGCATTTATGTTACATTGCCACCTAAAATCTATCTGATGATGACCGTTGCTTCTAGGAGGTATGTAAGAGTTTCATAAGAAGTGTTGGAATAAGAGATTCTAGATGCTTTGGTAAAGGAGAGTGCAAACAGTTTCTTTTATTGTATGAAAATACAATTTTTTAAGTTCCTTTTTTTCAAGGACTTGAAATTCATTCCAATTTCATGCCAGGGTAACTAATTATGACACATCATCCTTGGGAGTCCAAGGATATAAAATTCCTTTTTTTAACTGAGACATGAACAGGCTAATGAATGGGACCACAGTCTAGATGACATTGCCACTATCAGAACTCTTAAATTTCTTATCAGAGTTGAATTTTTGTGGATAATATAGAAATCAAGCAAGATATTATATGTGCTGATATACTACAACTACCAATGTAATTCAGATTTCTGATTTCTGAACTTATAATCTTAATTTGTATAGCGCTTAAGTATTATTTGCAAATTGATATGTTATAACTCTTTCATCACATCCGTGCCATTCAATAGCATGCAGTTCTGCTTCAAGACAATTTAGTGGTATGTGAAGTGTCTGCTTTCTCTTTTGATTGAATAGGAAGGTTTCGAGCATACTTTAGTCATCTTTAGTCAACATATTTGGTTAACATCTTGTGCAAATATGCCAAAAGTTCATTCTTGAACGCAATTTGTTGTATGTTTGTGAGGCTAATTTTGGTTTCGGGCCATCTTTTCCCCCCTTAAAGTCAATGGATCAACGATGTTCACAATTTATGATTTCATTTGAAGAAATTTTATGTCTATTATGCTTTTGGAAATGTAGGATCTATACTTCTTCCATAGGATCTATATAGAACTATTGCATACTAATATTTTACCTTTAGCACATTGTAGTCATAGCCAATATGACCATCCTGGAGTAGCAACTTAAGCTGAACTGTAAAATCTTCTTTATCTACTCCAATTCATATGGCTTTTGAAGAAACGAGTAAGATAGGCGTACTAATTATATTGCAAACTGTTCATAATTCGTGGTTCTCTCTTATTTATCACATTGTTATTTAAATCCTTTGACCACCTGTTCGAAGGTAATTGTGTTCACTTGGTGAGATGATTGTTGTGTCCTAAGATCATTTGCACTTTTATTGAATTTAAATGGTGTCGTTTATAGATGATCCACAAACAAAGTTGTACAAATCTTACATTGAAGGACTGTGCATTCACGTGCTTAAATAAAGCAAAATCTGTAAAAATTTTCCATGAAACTCTTTTAAAAGCATTATTCACTTAACGTTGGCTTGGTTCTTGCATCATTCCTTGAAATAATCTTATTCCTTGAAGAATAAAATTTCGGCTAAGATGCTACCATGTTTTACAGGGGAGCTAAGAAAGTATATACTCAATGTCTCGTGGTCGTGACTCTCCTGTGTTGGTTCCTGGTTATCCTTTGACTTCTTTACCATTTGTGCCTTATCCGTGTCATTTTGTCAATTACTGGTTTATTATTGTTATCCACGGAGACACCATGGAACGAGAGTTGATCCACGGGCAAGGCGCATAGTTAAAACTAACTGAGATAAATTGAGTGTTCTAGTCTGATCCAGGGGCAAGGGGCAGTAAAAACTATCAGATGTGCTGGTACGTGGTGACACGAGCCGGTTTATAGCAGGCCGACCATTTAACCGGGTGAGCTAAGTGGGTTCATTATCTCGATGGATTAGAAAATTTTTAATTTAATTTAAGGTGGATTGTGATTTAGGCCGGCTAATGAGTCTATTAAAAAAATAAAAACCTAGTTAATCTAAATCTAACTGTGCTGGAATGAGAAATTTGTTTTCCCATGTCTACCTTTTTTACTATGCAATCTCTGCCACTAGATTTCTAGTTAATTAGAATACTTAATGTTTTATTTTAGTTTTCTATTCTAAATATTTACTCACTCTATAATTTGAATTTGTTAAATTAGAAAAAAAAAAGAGTTTACAAACTCTCCATGTAAAATGAGAAGAAATAAGAATGATGCAGAGGATAGAGGAGCACTGTGAAAGTCAAGTCAACATTTGACAGGATAGTTCACGTGGCATTCGAGTGGAATTGTCGGTCACTGAGCAGAGCCCAAGCTTGAACCAGAAGCAGTCAAAGTTTCAGACGGCTGACTGAGTAGGTTGTTATGTCGGTCAGTTCCACACAAGCCAACAGAGCAAGGATCATGCGCCACCATTGGACAGAACACCGGACGACCGACTGAGCGGACTGCTCAGTTGACCATCTCCTTTTAGAAGACAGACATGGAGTGAATGCATCCCCGAGCAGAACACCGATCGGATTGGCTCAGTCAGCCAGATACTTAGGAAAGTAAGTCAAACATCAAAGGAACCGGCAGAGTGTGCGAGCCAGACATGACGGATCCCCTCCGACCAGTATGGGCAGGTCGATCGGCCATTCAACTGGTCGGATGATGGGGGCTGCTTGGGCTCGATCTCACCTACCCTCCTTGTCACCTAGTGCAACGGTCACTCAGAGTATCAATTGTCAGAGAAACTTGCGTTGTACTTCCTTGTACAGAGGAAGATTCCTAAAGTCTGCCATGTACGGAATGTGTGCCTAATTAAGGAAATGCCGCATAATGTCAAAGGGTTTGCCCTTTTTAGGAAATATCTAACAGTTGTGCCAGGTAACATCCCCTTATAAATAGGGGTCTCTTACAACCCGTGGAGGTATGCGAACATCATCAATTAATCTTCTCTTTAGCACTCTCCTTCATCTGCTACGATCGTTGCACTGACTTGAGCATCGGACGACCAGAGCCGGGGACGTCTTCCCTAGCCCAGTTGTTAACGCTCATGTTGGACTATTTGTTGGTGTGCAGGACTTCAAAGTTGACGAGGAGTCACGTCTCAATCTCCACCAAGTCTTCTTCTGTGACACGTCGATGCCACACCTTCCCGGTAACCACCTCCCCATTTCACGATAGGAACAGTTGTACTCTATGTTGTACTCCGGCGGGAAGTTAAACATGAGATTGCATCTGAGTGGGTATTGATTGACAAATGTTTGCAGAAAACATGATTCATTATTGCAACCTACACTGAATCACGCTGTTTGCCTTTATCAAACCATATTCAACTAGTTGTGGACTATGCAAAAAGAACAATGAGAATTACAAACTAAGAAAAATTACCCAGAAGCTGACTTGTATGAATTGCTCTGCCGCAATTTGACATCTAAAACCACTGATATTCTTGAATGCTCAATCACCCTATTCACCTCAATTTAAAACAGTGGAAAGTCCTTGAAAATGAATCTACAACCAATCATTTCAATTTACCTTCATTTGATGAGATACTTTTGAATTTTACAAAATTTTAGAAAACCATAATTTTGATAAGATAATTCTAAAATCTTCTGGATCTCAAATCAACAGTAACACATACATCCTCCTACAAGTAGGTTTTATGGTAGCCTGCTGTTTGCAGTAGCTTGCATGGATATATGAGCAGCTGATTATGCATTATTTTTATCTAATGCGATCATAATTTACCCTTTTTTGATGGCTCATGTAACCAAAGAGAGGGCATGAGCAATTAGTGCTTGGACATTATGAAAAACTTTCAACCATAAATCATATATTTTAACAGCCAATAACCAATGTATAGCAAAATCTCTAAAAATTTTATGAGCCCCGCACATGATCATTTTGAACTACTTGTACCAAAAAAACTGTTTGCATATAATTATGCAGAAGCATTTATTATATATAAAGATACTTACATGAACTCAGTTCACTAAAACTAAGGGCTTATATTACTTGTTTAAAGAAACAGATTTCTTCTTTATTCATCACCCATGGCTTAATCAGTTCTACCCCACTTCCAGGAATCAAGACAAAATCCATACAACTGGACAAATGATTGAGTGGATATATGAATCAGATATCTAAAAGAGTCACCCAAGTCTCCATATAAAAACAAATTAGAATGAAAATTAGTAAGTTAAACTGTAAATCAAGAGGTATTAAAATGCTGAGATAGGAAGCAAGAAGCAATCAATTAAAAGATATTGCAAATGGTGCAATGTAGAACTTCACAATACGTACCATCATGAAAGTTTTTGGCGCGAACTTGTATCCCAGAAATAGATGATAAAACTGTAAAAACATGACAACAAGACATGTCCAAGCTCACATTCAAAATCAAATAAAGAAAAATTCACAACGTATAAATAAATCACAAAGGCATTCCAAGAAATGTACCAGAAATAGCAGGTGTAAGAACACCATCACCAATAACCATGCAAGCACCGAACAACACTATGAGAAGTAAACAAGTCCTCAGTCTTTTGTGCTTCTCGAGAAACCTTTTCAATGGTGAATAGATCACACTTCGAGTTCCATTACGGTAATACGTGGATAGCTCCTCATCAGCTGCTTGCTGATTAGGGAGTAAACTGAATTTGGCATGTCTACAAAGTAGAGAATATAATGCAAATGTTCCACCTGAGAACAGTTTTAATTTATTTTAGTAAAATCTAATAAATCAACTGAAGTAATAGAATTAGTTAGTCATACCTTCACCATTATCATCAGCACTCAAGACAATGAATACATACTTTAGCAGAGGGATTATAGTTAATGTCCAGAATATCAAGGAAAACATGCCAAACACAGTCTCCTCATCTTGATATTGGTTCAACCTTCCACTGTATGCACTCTTGTACACATAAAGAGGAGATGTACTCAAGTCGCCATAAACTACACCAAAACTTTGATATGACAAAAGAAGCAAATTTTTGTAGTGGCTCCTCCAATTCACCTGCAGGACAAGGAGAAAGAATCAATCATGTAATAGCAGACAACAGGCCCTAAAATAACTCAATTACTAAGCAAGTAATTTCCATTTATTGCTATAATGGCCAAATTTATTTGAGGTGATATACTGTTCTAGGAACCAAACGTCCATATAACATGAAATCAAATTGTTAATTAGCAAATGAAAATTCCTGGTTTTATGAAGTTAATGCCAACAATACTGGTCATCTGTTATTGGAATTGTGGATGTATGGGCAGCCACATGTTCACAAGTGGTCATCTTTCTATCAACTATATGTAACAGACAAATGGTTCTTTAATGCTCATCCAATCAAAATATTTTGTGAAGAATTTTGGAAAAAAAATCATATGTTCGCTGACTAATGGTTATTTTTTTATTATCCAACAAAGCGTTCTAACAGTTGGACATTTTTGCCTTTTTTCCAAAGAAAATGTTGAAGAATTCAAATGTTTCAATGCGTAGCAACTGAAAACATTCCTTTCATCTTTCCTATAATTCTCAATTAATATCTCGCTCTAACTAGATGCAGAAAAAATTCATCCTGATACACTATTTACATCTCAGCAAACCCCGTAAAATCCACATATTCCAGACCTTCTCTATCAACCAGCAGACACTAGCAGGAGAAGGTATTAAAAAACACTGCTTTCCTAAAAACTTCTGTTTTTCATTTTCTTTCCTCAGAAAATTGAATTAAAAATAAATAAATACATACATATGTCTCATTCACTTTATTTTTAATTCTTCAATTTATCAGAGTTGAATGGTGTTAAAAAAAGATAACTGGAAATAACCTTTTTTCCATAATAATTTTCAAGTTCTAACTTTAAAAAAAAAAATTGAAAACCAAACTTATTCACAAACCAAGTTTCCTAATCACAAGCACCCGACCGTCTATCCCACCCCTCAACACTCGATTACTGGATGGAAGTATCTGATATCGAAAGGAAATCGATCGCCTTCCCATTTGCTCGCACAGGAAAACGTTACAATTTTCAAACCCCTACAAGAAATAAATTTCCAGCACAAACAACAAAAGCCACAAGCATCGAGCCAAAGCGAAGGATATGCCAGATCAAAAACCAAGCGGACAGCCAAGAGAAAACGATCTCGACCCGGCGGCTACTCACCCGCTGATCGTAGGAAGTTGACCCTCCCTCTTGATCCATCGCATCCGATGACCACCGCCGCAGTTGCTGTCCTCCTAATTCAGAGATCGATTTGCAGGCAGAGAAACCTCCATTCCCTATCCTCCGATTCCCGCAGCAGAGTTGAGAAAAGAGAGGCCGAATCCCTCGCGAAGAGTTCGTTGCCGATCATACGCTGCAAATTTACAGTGGAAGGGCGAATCCGGTAACCTTTGAGGACTTAAGCGTTTCGTCACCGCTCTCAGCGACTCTATTTTTTTATTTTTATAATAAAATTAATAGTTAATGATTACTTTTCAAAAATTAAATCAAAATATTGATCAACATGCAATATATTTTCCAGAACAATTCAGACCTGTGTAGACTCTTTAGATCAATTCGGCCGAATTTTCATAGAAACTGAGCTAGTTATTTATCTCCCGTATAATCAGATGACAAATTATGAGAGGTATTTGGGATAAATGTAATACCTTTTGCTATAATATGTTTTATCCCACATGATGCTCCCTGCATAAATATTTATTTCAATAAGTGTTTGAAATTCATTTTTCATCGTATAAAATATTTTGTTGGATAACTAATAGCTTTTGTTGAATGTGTGATCTCTCTACCCAAAGAGTTGTTGTTTTAAAGTAAATATCTCTCATATGATGCAATGGCTAGTGCCCATTGAGTATTTTAAGTATCTACGATTTGATTCTCAATCACGACGCATGACAAGACATTTTCTCTCGTGGGATGATAAATATGAGATATTGGGTTAGTTGTTACGAGTACTTCCAAATTTACTTTAAAATTTCTATCGTGTAGGATCCATCATCTCCGGAATTAATTGAGACTATATGTCTATTGCTATCTTAAAAAAAGTATTTTACTTCCAACCTCTCGGAAGCTGAATATATTCCTCAAATAATTAGGATTTTTAATTCTCAAGTAGGATCTACCTACGATGATTAAACTATAGATGAAATTGTGATGTCACGTAGGAAGCTACTGTGCATATTTATTTAGTGGTGAAATGTGAGACCGGACAATTTATTCCGGAATTAATTGGATGGTAAGATTCAAATACCTGGTATATAAAAAAATATTTTACTTCTAAAATTTATATATTTCTCACAAAACTCCACTTAGACTTCAAAATTATCATTTCTTCCTCAGTTATTAGCCCATATTTTCACTTAACATAACAACAATTTACTCATTCGAATTTTCGATCAAATGACATTTGAAAAAATTGTGACCGTCTCATATAACGAATCACAAATTATGTTTGTGCACAGGGTCGTTCTATCAATTGCATAACATTTAGAGGGTAAGATTGCAAATTGGTCCAAATGAACCGTGCGTCACTCTGTTTCTCTGTGACCGAGAGAATAATTTTTTTAAAAAAATAATAATAAATAAAATAACAGCTTAATAAACTTTATCCTTTCGTGTCATCATCGTGCGGTAATTGGACCTGTTATGCGACTCTTCTCTCCGCGTAAGAAGCGTGTAAGGCGTGGCCATTAAAAATAAAATATTTATTATTATTATTATTATTCTGAAAAAATAATGAAATTAAATAATATTAAATTTCTTTTGTCTATCTAAAATTCTTCAATTATTTGCACAATTATTATCTGGATGTTTAATTTTTAATCCTTTTAAAATAAAAAGAAATATACAAGTAGAGGTTAATTTTGAGGTTCTCTTGTAGATATATAATGGAATATTCGATTGGGGCCATCGTGTGAAAAAGAGTGAATTATTTTTATCTCTTTTGTTTTGTTTACCTAATGAGCAAGAGAATTTACTCATCTATTTGTAGGATTCAACTTCATGTGTAATCGAAATTCTCCTAACCCAACTCGTGATCGGGCCTCGAGCCAGCAGCAATCCTCGCGGGGTCGGATTCCTTTCCTTTTTATTCCCTCCTTTAAAAATGTCTGTAATGATATACATGCTTAATGTGTTACTTAAGAGTTGTCCAACTAGCAGAATGTTCTACTTTAGTTAATTAAGACAACCTAACCAATAATTAATTAAATAGTTAATTATAAACAAATTACTTGATTAACTAACAACTCTACGTTTGAAAGATGGGTGTTTTGCCTTGGGCAATGGCGTAGCGGTAAATCATAATTTGAGTTTTTCATGCATTTAAGCATTGGTCCTAATTTTGATAAATTTGTCTTAATTAGTGGTTGATCGAAGAATGTTAGTTGAGAGACCGTCCATCATGAGCACTTTCTGATGTATTCTGATGGCCGATGAAAAACTTTCGTCGGGTTGAACTGATCACTCGAGATTAGTCAACGTAAGCAGGATACAAGCGAGGGACGATAAGCCGGAGAGGAAAACTGCTCGAGGAAGAAGGACGGAACATAGGTTTAGGTGAGCCATATTCAGGATGTCTGAAATCACTCACGCGATCGGAGCCGACAATAAGTGGAAGAGTCAACTTTGGAGTTGACATGTTGGCTCTGGAAGGCGCCCTCATACAAGAGAAGGTGCCTACCGAAAGCGCCTTCAAGTAACAGAAGACACCTCCCGGTGCCTCGCGCAGTTGCGACAAGCGGCGCCTCCTGGCCCCTCAAAGGCGCCCACAGAAGGCGCCTCCAAAAGACCAGAAGGCGCCTGCCGAAGGTGCCTTCAGGCTGGTCAGCCGCCGTTTGAGCAAAAGGATAAAGTTTTATCTCGCGAATAAAGCTTTATCCACCGAAGGCATCATGTGCGACCCTGGAGGTGCTTTCAACCCGCGAGATAGGTTTTCC
>JBAMIB010000097.1:1510407-1524196 GCA_037177415.1 Kaempferia rotunda | reverse complement strand
AAGGACCTGTTTAGTTAGAGACTGAGTATGAACTAAACCGATGCATGTCTTCTTTGTATCGTTTTATTTCTAATGATGAAAAAAAAAATAATAATAAGCTGGTAACATCGAAAATTTTCCAACAAGATAAATGAGAAAGTGGATAAAAATCCAACATCTCTTAATTGTGAATCTCATCCAAAGAAAAAATTCCTACAAATATCTCATAACTGAAAATCAAACTCTAAATAACTTAGAAATAACTAAGCACCTTTACCACTTATATCATTTTATTTCTAATGATAAAGCAGAGACTAAGTATGAACTAAACCGAGGTATTTCATTATTCAAACATCGAACCAGATAATTATTAACAATTAAAATTTTACACATTTTTTCCCAGATATACTTGTAAACAAATTATTATCATAATTTTCATATACACCAGAGAATATACTTCTATCCTTATATTAACTATATAATATTTAGAAACTAAAGAAATCTAAAAACAAAAAGATGTGCATTAAGAGTTTGATTAACAGACAACATTTTGGCATATCTAAACATAGGCGAAAAGACATTGTATCTAAGTTGATCTTGACATAACAACAATTAATCAACTCAGCTAACGATTTTAAACTCATGCCAAAATGCTAGAATTCAACTACAAAGTAGATATTGGTATATAATCCAATGCAAGAGAAAATAAAGCAAATATCAAAGACAAAAGACTAGTCTAAAAGAATAAATCAACAGATGGTGTGGAACATGTTTTTTTTTTGTTATTGCGAGATCCGTTAGATGTTGCTGATTTTCGGGGGGTTGAAACATTACAATCTACTGGAAAGAACTGCAGTGTAGCATAACTTCCAATATTCCTTGCAGGCGATTTGCATCCAGGGCATAGTAGAAGGCAGATGTGTACCTAGTGTTGATGGGAATCTGCAAGAATATCGAAAACTCTCAGTCCAGAGTAACAGTGTGTTCAAAGAGAGGATTAGGAAAAGTTGTGAAGTACATCACCTTTGCCCACTGAGAATTCCATGTGCCAGGGATGTAAAAAAGGATGGAGTAACCTCATTAAATATACCTACGTAGTAAGGCAGAATGACTTGTCCTGAAGCATATTTGCGACAAAAAATTAGGACTAGGAGTCAATCCCACAGAAAAGTAATATTAACCATTTTCAAGTAGGTATTTCTATTGTCTTCTGTTTTAAATAACATTTCTTAAAAAAAAAAAACTGACATACTGAATAAAATGAGTTTTTTTTTTAAAAAAAAAACCTGTAAACATGGTGGTGCATATTCAGATGCACAAGGGTCATTGACAAAATAGTTAAATAGATAAAGTTAATCATGTTCATAAGAAAATATAATTCAAAGAAAGTTTACAACCACGTAATGATGAAAGGAGCCTAAGATACTGATAATTACCACTAGATATAACATGAATTGCTTATGCAAAAAGAACAAAAAAGAAATTATTGACAAAAAGTGATAGCCTCTTAAGGAAGCATGTTAAATCAATCCCATGTTAGAAATTAGAATTAAGATTTCGAAAAAGGCACAAGTGTTACTTGATTGAGTGCTCCTGTGTTGGTGGTTCACAAGGTGTAGTGAAGTAGAGGTCCAAACAAAGTTGAGGTGCAATGAAGAATTGAGCACAAACAGATTAAGTCAGGAGTATGACTGGGCTGTCGGAGGAAAGAAGGCATGACATGGGTAACAATAGTCTTGAAAGGTGAAAATCATGTGTGGTGGCGCTGTGGCGGTGATAGGGCAGAACAACAGTAAAGGAAGCATCCATGGCGTACTTCACTGTGGCAAAGTTCCACAGATCTTGACGCATGCCTGGATTTGAAACTGAAGGCAAGGGCGTGATATGATGATACTACCTGATAGAGCAAAGGAAGAAATCAAGCATCTGAGGCAGGGAGTAGTTTTCTACTCTGAGGCAAATGATGAAGGTAAATTAACAGTGGAAAAGGGTAAAAAGACTGTTGATGGTGTACGTGGCATAACAACTGGAACAAGTATGGGGACTTTGTGAGTAGGAAAGTTGAATAGAAATATAGTAAAGAAAAAGAACTGAAGAGAGAAGGGGATGGGAAAGAAAAGGAGCAAGGAGAAGGAGAAGAAATATGGGTTACACCACGATGCAAAATCAAAAAATTCAATTTCTAATAAACAAACAAGAGATAATCAACAAGAGAGGAAATGTGAAATGGGGAACCCAAAAAATTTAATTTCTAATGAAAAAATAAATCAACAAGTGCCTCTAGTTTTCTTAGGAGTTCTTTTTATTTTTCCATCAAAAGAGCACCCCAATTTTTTCCAAATTACCCATAATCATAGGAAATTTCCACTATTGATAGAAATAATTATCTTTTTCATTTTTGTTAAATAATTTATAAAATTATAAAAAATTTATACATTTAAATTTAATCTTCTACTTTGATAGACATAATTATTTCCTATTTTGTATAATTAAATTTTCATTTACTAGGACAGTCACTAGAGATTGTAAAATTAATTTTCTATAAATTTAGATTTGTTGCAACTATTTTTCTACTATAAATACTTTATAAAAATAATTTATTTCTGTATGAATTTAAATTTACATTTTTACCTAGAAGATTATTCTTTTATATTGTCAATTAAGGAAGATACACAGCCACCATTGGAGATACAACTGCTTAAAAGAACCACTGTCAATTAAATTCCTACCAAATCTTCACTCCCTCAATTGTGATTCATTACAATGTAAAAACTGAATGCATGGTTTCAAGTGGTAATCATATTGGCACATTCTTCTAGGCAACAGATATTGCATTCTAGCATTATTTGTGATGAGAACAACTTTTTGCAAGCTTGAATGAGAATCATCCACAGTTCTATTCCCTAATGATTGTTAAATATATAAATAAATATTTCACATATTATATGCATCATCAAGCAAAGGTAGTAGACAACTATTTAATGTGCCAAAGTTCACTTGCTACTATGATCAACTAACAAGTGGCAGTATTTGGCCAAAACATTTGTAGTAATCTTCCACTGTCATTTACTCTTCCACTTTTTTAATAGGACACTCACTATAATCTAAATCTTAGTAATAACACAGAAAATTGTTTAATGCTTAACACAGAGTTTCATATATAAATACTTAAAAGTTCCCCCCAACAGATACACTCCATAAAAACTATTAGTCCACACCATATATTATGGGTTGATGGCCCAGATTATTTAGAAGATAAAGGAAAGAGTTTATATGGAAAAAATAAATGCATGACACAGGTTTAAGTTTCATTTAGTAATTATGAGATTTTGATCGATTTTCATGTTCAACAGTTTGTTGTGCTGTTAGATAGCTGTATACTTGATGTCTACTAGACACAAAGTGGATGCCCAAGAAATCTAAAAACTAGTTCTGGTCAAAGCAATGAATTCATAAAACTACCGGCAGATTAGCCATTATCCATATTTTTCTAGAGAAGAAGACAACTGAAAATTTTGATTTGTTACCTATTGTAGCATAATTACTGCAAAGAAGTGAAACCAAAGAGCTCGTTTCTCCACCAAGAAAGGAATCACACTGCCTTCCATCCAAACAAGTATGCGAATTAACTTCACCAATAATTCCATTATCACAATCTAAGACTTCAAACCATATTCCAGAAGGAAATCTCCTCCTTATCATAATCCAAATCCATATCTCAGCATAGGGAGTAGCATGAAGCAGTGAAATACTGATCTCAAATATGATGGTCAGGAAAATAATGGTTGTAATCAAACTTGTGAAGAAAATGTAGAACACAGAAGTGGTTGGAATGAGCAACAGAAGCGGTGTAAACAGAAGAGAACCAACAACATGTTGCTCAACCGTGTAGTCATAACTATCAAATCGTTGCCGAAGTGGATTGCGCTTCTGTCCACTGTCAGTACAGAAAAATGGACAGTTCATCAAGAAACTAAAAATGAAAATCACAAAGATGAGAAATAACTACAATGAAAGCTCAATAAACAATCTATGGATCCACATTGTGAATCACTACATAAATCTAGAAAATTACAACAGATAAAGTTAAATAAGTTAGATATATTCAAAATGTAAAAAACTTTTCTAGCATTAAGAATTTAGTCAAATTGGTATCCTTTAAGAGATGACATACTAAGAAATAGTAATGAAAGTGAGTGATATAGGTTCAAGGAAGGTCTAAAAGCCAACATCCGAAAAGGGTCATTCGCTTCAAAGCCTACATGTAACATCAAGCACAAACTCAACATCCAAGTTGCAGAAAATTCAGAGTATGTTACTGTGCACCATCAACAATACCTTTCCATTGGGCTTTTGAGAAACCCACCTCAAGTTTACTTTCTGACTAAATATTTATGAATCATTCATAGGCCATGGTCTTTATTTAATGATTTTTTCAGTCATTTTTAGAACATTCAAATAAATAATAATTAGAGTGCATTGAGAGTTCAAATGAAACACAACAGTCGGGGAAGCACACTAAAGTTCTTACTCGGAGAGTAAGACTAATTTTAAATCGCTACATCTTCTAAATAAGCACCAAGCAAAGTAGGACTTATATCCCACAACAAAATTTAGGACTGAAAATTATTTCAAATCCATGTATATATTTTTCCAAAGAAAAATACAGGGCATTCAAACATGAAAGGAAAGTTTGCAAAAATCTGTCTTAATTAGGAAACATGAATAGCAAAAACTATTGTCAAACTCAACAATAGCACTGTCCTAATAAAATAATAAATATTACCAGTGATTGTTAAATGGTTCACAATTATACTCCATTAAT
Organism: Kaempferia rotunda; assembly: GCA_037177415.1. Taxonomy (NCBI): domain Eukaryota; kingdom Viridiplantae; phylum Streptophyta; class Magnoliopsida; order Zingiberales; family Zingiberaceae; genus Kaempferia; species Kaempferia rotunda. The sequence continues at coordinate 1,519,392 of JBAMIB010000097.1, read as the reverse complement.
GTAAATAGAATACTCATAACTTGCATAAACAAAATTTCCTGACACACTTGCCAAAGAAAAGCAGTGAAGAAGTCATCTGAATAACCAATCATTAAACTCTAACAACCTTGAACAATTGAACCTACGGATACAGTTTGGCTGAATAAAATAAAAGACAAGAATTAATAGGAAATGTGATGGCCATGTGCTTGTTTAGTAGTATCACTGATTTAGATGTCATACTCATTGTAGAGGCAAATATGGTTTTAATGTGTATGTCAAAAGGTTTAAGTTAGGCTTTCATATTGCTTTGATATGTGTTTGAGTCATGCAGGACTTGGAGAAACACATAAGTTACTTGATAAAGCCAAATGTGGAAAAACTCATCCAAGGCCTCAGGTCCTTGATTCGGTGAAGGATCGTGCATCCGAGGGACTGTCAGACGAGGAGCAACGGAGTGAAGCCACCGGAAGCGGACTTCAAGGTAACGCGAAGGATGGCACGGAAAGGAGCCGCAGACTCAAGTGCATCTGAGGGACGAAGGCCGAAGAAGAGGGCGACTCTAGAGAGGATGAGTGTGAGTGATTGTAAAGTGTCAGTCGACTAGAACGAAGACCAGTCGACTGGTACTGAATTCAGAAACACGGAATATTTCTGTGCTCAACGGGGTTGAAGACCAATCGACTGGTAATAACACCAGTCGACTAATAGCTAGCCGTTAGTTGTGAGTGTGCAACGACCACACCAGTCGACTGGTGTCAGGGCTGAGTTGACTTTGTGTTCAACTCTCTCCTCTTATTTAAGGGGAACTTGAGGCATAGAGATGGGTACTATTACCCTGTGATTTTGCCTCAAAGCTTCTAAGTTCACTTCTCTTCTCTTCTCCTAAACCCTAATTCACAATCTTGCAAGGGAGAAGATCACCTTGTGAGAGGTTTACTCCACCGAGAAGGAGGATCTTATGGAGGTTTTGTGTGTGCGCGTGGACCCTTATATTAGTCACTTCTTCTTGAGGTGAAGACCAAGTAAATCGTTGAATTAGCATTTCTTTAATCTTCTTTACTTTGTTTTAGTTTATATTTTCTTTTGTATTTCCGCTACACAACTAACAACCTTATAGAAAGAATCGATTTGGGAAGTCATCTATTCAACCCCTTTCTAGCCGTCCATCGATCCTCTACACTCATTTCATTAGTACACATACCAAAAGTATCCTATTGAAATAATTTTCCATCAAATACAACAAGAATCTAAGTACCCGTAAATAGGAAATTAGTTGAATGACTAGTTATACATACCCTATTTGCCTCACAATTAATGGTCATTGAAGTTTCATATAGACAAAGAACAATTAAATTTAAAATTTTAAAGTCAAGGTATAGGTCAATACTTGTGATAGCGAAAGCTATTTTTGAACATATCACACACTCCACTTGTGCACCTCTCGTGAGCTCTGCTTGCTCACCAAGAAGGTCTAGGAGACCCCATAGATCATAGAGGAGATATTCTCCCCTTAAAGATTTGAAAGCAATGCCAAAACTAGGCAAAAGAGAGCATCACCACTACTAGCCCCAATTGCAACCCAACTACATGCCTCTGCTCACTTCAAAGACTTTCAAGGGGCACAAGCTCCGTCACTACCAACCTTTGTTCACAATCCACTGCAAAGCCTTTGCTCGCTATTCAACAACCTGATGGTGACCACACCTTATAGATGTAAGCACTGTCATTACCAACCTAGCTAACTACTCAATCATTTGATATGCTCCAACCATTTCAAGAGCTTATAGATCAAAAAATTAACTTATTAAATTTTATTTTATCTTCTTGCAAATAGAAAGTTTCTCATTTTATTATTATCATATTCTTCTTGTGAGAGTAACAATGCAGACATAGTATCTATGCTCATCTTAAGGACTGTTAAGAGGTATTAGATTAATAAGATTAGTCCCCGATATTAGTTCTAGCTGGATTTTATCACAAGTCCATATATAGTATTTTATGAAATAATACTATATAAAGCACTAGAATATTCTCCTTTCCCTATATTTCTATGAGAAGAATTGACAAACTGCCACAGGCTCATTTCAGAAAATACATGGAGAACTCTTACAAAACAAAACATTCAAGTTTCATATCCATAATTGTTCCAAAGGACAGTATACTTTAGAAGGTAAGATTATCAACCAAAATTTTAGGAAATAGTTTCATATTCCAAAAAAAAAAAAACTTACCGAAAAAGGCGCCATAAGGAAGCTAAAGACTGAATCTGCTGTGAATAGAGAAAAGATATAAGGCAATGCAGAATATAAATATGATGTGTTGCAAGCTTAAGCAAATCAATGCACAAGGCCACTGGTACAGTCAGGCCAAAAACTATCCCCAAGAGTGCAAGAACCTGCATATAATTTTGCAAAAAAGCACCCATAAAGGACCATAGGGTAGAAAAAACATGGATTGCATTAAGAGAAATTATGCCAATAAGCTCTGCTAGCTCATTATTCAGTTTAAAACCAGCTGGGACACCCATTAACCATACAGAACCTGAGCGCAACAGGTCATTTGTTACTTGATGGACAATAACCAAAATCCAAGAACAAATAGTTTCAACATTGGCCAACAATAGGATTCCAAGAACAATCCCAAAGGTAATATCCATCAAAACATTAGACCACATGAAGTGCTTCCTTAATGCAGCTTTGTGAGAATGTTCGACACTTGAATGGGAAATGCTGGAAAGATAATCATCATAAGATAAGAAAAACTCTCAGAAAAATTAAAAAGAATTTCAGCTTAAGCATTTCTCATTACCCGATACTGGGGGCTTGAAGAACAACTGGCCAGTACAGAAACTGACAACTACGAATGTGCACATTCTTGCATGTATGCATGAACATCTTTGATAATATAAACAAGACCGGTCCATGACTCAAGGGTTTATGTAAAAATTGAAGGAATATATACATAGTTGTGGAGATAGAAGCTACAATTGCTGCCACCATGTGCCATATGATGGATGCCACCCTCATCTGCACTCTAAATAAGCAGCAGCAGAAAATTAGAATGATAAAAGAAAGTAAGAACACAAGTTGGGGTTTGTGAAAAAAATGCCAAGGGTATTACTTTGACACAGAGAAGATGCTAATCATAGGACTATGAGTGCTTTCCATTTGCAAAAAGAATGTTTTGGCAGCATTTGAGCAATTGAGTGCCAAAAGAACTGTCTCCTGAAACAAATAAATTAATGATGTACAAACATAAGTTGAGGAAAAAATAAAAAGATTAAAAATGTAAAATACAAAAGGAAAGTAATTCACATACCAAATTAATGACTACAGGCTTCTTATAAATTTCCTTCACCCAATTTGGCTTCTGTGATAGCAAATCAACATGTTCACGAGAATACCAGGAACTCAAAGAAACAAAACTTGCACCATAGGTTGGGACTTCATATATTATTATCTGGAATTAACAAAAAAAAAAAAGGTAAAACTTTTGGGAGATATAGGATGGCAATTAATCACATATAAGAAATAAAAAAGGGAGTTTTTCCTGACTTACATACGTGGACATGAATAGGAGCGAATAAATCACCATTTTGATGCACATGATGCAGGCACGGAACCTGTTGATTCCTTTTATATAGGATACTTTGGGCCTTACATAGCATAAAAATCCAGTTGCTGCATCTCACCAAAGACAGGAGGTGTGGTTCTATGAAATCCATGCAATCACAGTTCCATGTTCCATTAATTTGACAAGCTTTTAGTTCTTTATAGCATTCCTCATCAAACTGTTTTCTTAAGAGACACCTATCATTCTGATTGCATACAGGTCTCAGTTTGCCAGCAGTGAAATCAGTAATGCAATATCCCAGAAGAGAAAATGTGGAGGATTCATTCAGTCTCACTGGCATTTTTTGATTGACAGATTTAAAGATTTCCTAAACAAATACAACATAATCAAATATAGAAAGTGAAGTTTTAAAAATGTCAGTATAACAACCATGAGAAGAATGAATTGTAACAATCTACAAGTTATGTGAATGAATTCTTCCAATGGTAAAAACTACTAACATAGTTCTAAACTCTAACCCAAGAATGATAATATTATACCTTTTTGACAATAATAAGAAAGTACATATTTTATGAAAAATAGGAGACTAGGTCATAGATGGCAATCTTCCTTCAGAAAAAATATTTAACAAATTAATGAGTTAGCACACCCTTAACCCTTAATAGGTGAAACTTCTGCTTGGTGGATATGAATGATAATTTCTCTATATCCAATATTAAACTAAAACTTAAACTCCAAACTATTTAACAAGAGCTACCAAAACTATTGATATGAAACTCTAACAAAAATTAAGGATGAGATATCTAGTATGAGTTCCTGATACTAGCAACCAAGTTTCTTATTCTAGGACAATCAATCATTGCAGCAATAAATGCAAAGCTAAGAAAAAATCACATGGATGGGTGTGGATGGTATATCATGTAAACACCCACGAATAGCATATTTACAAAATTAGGAAAACATTAAAAAAAAACTATTACTTAGCCTAAAGGCCTGGTAGTTGTTCTCCTTTAAATCATAAAAATTGCAAAAAAAAAATATGGAAGGGGACACAGGAGCAACAGTAGATGGTATTAGTACACTAGATGTTAAGCATAAGTTTCTCAAGAGCTCCCAAAGTTTGCATTACAAATGACTCAAATGAACAAAGTTAAGACAACTGTTTGTCCAAAATTTGTGCAATCATTCATATCTTAATCATTTCATTGTCACATCTTGGATCCCAAGCTCAACTTACATAATCAGATATCAGCATATGAATCATATTGTTCCCAAATGAAATTCGCTGAGAACATTAGTGCATTTCTCGATACGAACGATTGATGATTTTCTTTGGCATCTTGGATCATTCCCAATATAGCAAACAAATTATATACACAATAAGCATATAGAAGCATACTCTTTAAAAAAATCTGCTGAAACACTGAAGGTACACAAGTAACATTCAAGCATTTCCCTGACCTCAATATTAGTCTGACTAGGAAGGATCATCATCTTTTCTGAAGGAATTGCAGTTGCTACAACAATGTCAATAGAATCTATAGAATCCATAAACCAACCAAAGAGCAACATGCCAGAACTGGACGTGGAGGTCAAGAGCTGTTGTGGCCACCATACTCTGTAATTTCTTCCTCCCATTTTTAAAATCTCACTAGCAAAGTTATATCAAGAATAAAATAACGTCATATGAAAGTCATCAAAACTAATGAAGCATGCTGAAAGCAACTGAGCAACAGATCCATTAGCATTAGAAACAAAGATCAAAACTTTAGTAGACAATCCACCAAAGGAATGCTCAGTTTGCATTGGAGGGCATCAAGAGAAATTATAGATCAACCTGAAAGGAAGATTTTGGGTACAAGAAGAGTTGCATACACTGGCAAATTTCCACTTGATCTGTTGTTAATATTCACATAGGAAGAACTAGGAATTGAGAAAACTTCTCCTCCTATAGTTTGGTTCCCTTAAAATCTTGACATGAAAGATTATCAGATCAAATATCTTGGTGGGAAAAAGTTGTTGAGGAAGAGGAATTTGGTGTGGATCAGAGTGAGATAACACTGCAAACACAAACTGTACAAAAAGTGGAATGCTGACTTATTTGCTCATATGCACTCTATCACTACCAAAGGTTGAATTACCTCAATAACCACTATTCCAACATAATAAGCCTACTTGGTTTATGAAGCAAGATGAGATAAAAGGTGGTTGGAAAGGGAAAAAAAACTATAATAAACAACTTAAAAGCATCCAATTATACATGTCTAGAATAGGGAAAAGAACATCATAACTATCATAAAAATAAACAAAGTAAGATGATTAACGTTATTTGAATATCATTGAGTGTCGAATTTTTGCTATAGCCTGGAAGATTACAACAATCAATAACGATGTTGGGCTATAATTTAGACTCAATTTGAACATCTTGATCAATATAAACATTAGTACTATTTATATGGTCCCCACGCGATGGCGCAGCTGGCAACTGCATGGGAGTCCCCTCCCCCCAAAATCCATCTACATATGGTTGTGGGACCGGTCATGTGGGCTGTCCGGGGTATATTTATGACCTTTTGCCACATTAGTACTATTTATATGAGTATGAACAATTATAATCACAATACCATTAGATTAGAAAGATAGAAAGTTTACTGTTTTTGGTTCTCTTAGATTGACAGTAATTAAAGTGTACTTCCTATTCAGTCTGATAAAAGTTTCTACATTTGATGTATTAACCTCTTTAAAAAGAAATCATCTATTCTCTATATAAAGCACCTAAGTTTTCATTCTTTATTTTACATTATCATTTTATTTATATCTAAAAATAATATTTTTTTTTCCCAATATTTATGCCGTACTTGAAGGGGAGCCTTGATCCAACGGTAAACTTGTTGTCTTGTGACCTAGAGGTCACGTGTTCAAATCCTGGAAGTCTCTTGCAAAAAACAGGGTAAAGTTGCGTACAATGGATCATTCGTCGGGACCCCGCGTGGCGGAAGCTTCGTGCCTTTTTTTTTATTTATGTCATACTTCATACATATTGACATGGATAGTTCCAAATGACATGAGATATCTGCATATAAAACTTTGAAAGCAATGCTTAAATTGTAGAGCAAATGAAGTGATGTTCTTGTGAAATCCAAAATGCAGTTGCATTCTTTCCAGGAAGATCTAGACCACCATATAATGTTTAGTTCAGCCAAATCTAAGATGTATTTTCTTAATTAAATTTCTCTCTGATCCACAACCAAGTTCTTGAAATAAAGAATAAATATGAAGTTAATGAAATTAACAACAGAAATTTAGCAAGGAAGAGAGTTCAGATGAGCAGAGAGACAAGATTATAATGATGTCATCAACACAATGATTCTGATCAAACGTTCAGCAAAACTTCATCAAAAATATCTTTTTTGATAACGTGTGTTTCTCTTTGAAAAGTTAAGTGGTAAACTGATGGAAAACTAAACCGAGATGGAAGCAGGAAAAAAATGTAAAATCAAAACTTTTCCCTTCAAATAAGAAGAGATCGACGAAGAGGATGGATTTGAGTTTGAGAATAATAATAAATTAGAACAATAGTAATAGTGAGAAGATATATACCAATGACACTCTAGTTAGACCGTCTCAAGAGCTTAATCCTCAGCATTTTGAAGAGATATGTGGCATCGAGAAGTGGTGCTTCGTACAGATGTGTTGATCAACGATATCGACGGTGGGAATCGACTTGAAGGCAAAAATGGCCGAAAGGAGCATGAAGAGAGGGCAGTTGACGATGCAGGAAGAACGGGATGGAGTTGTTAGTGTCAACAGGGAACAAGAAGGAGGAGGAGGAGGAGGAGGAGGAGAGGAAGCGTAAGGTCGGCACAGTCGAGGCAGATAGAGAAGAAGGAGAGTACTTGGAGTCAGCGGTAGATGAGGAAGAGGGAGAGAGATGGGACTAAATGGACAGTGGGAAACCCTTTGCTGTCGACGGCCTTGAAAGGGCGGAAAGGTTAAAAATGGAAATTAAAACATTATGAGGGAAGATGCCATTGGAATAGCTAATTTGCCATCTGCAATTAGGGGAAAATCACAGGATTTAAAAGTAAAAAAATTAATATTTAATTTTTATAATCATAATTGTTAAATTACATTGTAAATATTAAATTAATTGTTAAAATAATTTTAGAATTTGTTGTTATATTAAATTTAGAATTCAGTGAAATTTATAATTAATTATCTTAGAGAATTGAACTCTTTCAATTTATTAATATTATTTTTATAAAAGATATAAAATACTAAATTCGATTTTCTTTAAATTTTCAACTTTAATATTTTAAAACTATTAGTATCTCTAAGTTTAAAATATTTTAAGTTTATAATTTCTTGCTAGCTATTAGCATCATTATTTTTTATAATACTAATTTTATTAAACAAAATATTTTATTATGGAATAATTATTGTAATTTTGGTTTAGATAATTTTATTAAAAATATGTATTTCTTAAATAATAAATTATCATTTTTATAAAATTGAATCCTAAAATATCTTCAATCTTCATATTTTTCTTAAAATATATTTTAAATCATTTTTAAATTAAAATATCAATTTTTTTCAATACCGTGTCTTTCTCTCCTTGTCCTTGCAGTTAAATTTTCCCAAACATACCTCAAGATAAAATATGCTGCCCCAACTCTCCATGCGTGTTATGCTGCCCTGACTCTCCATGCGCGTTATGCTGCCCAACTCTCCGTGCACAAAGCTGACTCACACTTTCGAAAACCCCACACACTCAATCAGGCACAAGAGTGAGACAGCACATCAAAACCGAACAAACCTCTTCATCTTGTCTCATCCAAAATTCCTCAACAATACTAACTATAATTTTTTTCCTTGAACCCTCTTGGGAAACTTCAACCAAACAACCTTGAGCATATTAGTCAAACACTAAGCAAACATGGACTAAAATTTAAGAATGTATGTGGAAAAATATCTATATATTCCTTCAAACAACCAATTGAGCTTGACATTCAGACATCGATAAATTGGTTTCGTTCCGAGGTTGTTGTGGCATTCCTACCTGCTACCACGCTGCGTCTACGCTACCTATGAGAGGACGAGTGGAGCCTGATAGAGCAACTGCACACACTATGGTGCTATTAACCCATGAGTGTCAGTGTGTGCAAATCATGTAACTAGCGACGGGCTCAACTACAAAGGAGCTGATGATCGCCAGCATGCAATCATGCAAGATGATGCATGACACTAATACATGTATCAAGGTGAGACTATATCAATAACCTAGGTATCATAAAACTAGGTATACAAGTCAGGTACATTTAGTAGCAAATGGAGTGCCCAGTATTGCAATGTACGTCACTACTCAAATGAACAAGATGTACACATGACAGGTGTCAAAAATGATGTAGAACTACAGGAATAACAGATAAA
>JBAMIB010000097.1:1478803-1495335 GCA_037177415.1 Kaempferia rotunda | reverse complement strand
TACTCGGATTCGGGCTAACTTGAGCGTCGGAGTACCAAACAAGGAGCGGCGACTCCTGTTTGGTGGCTAACGCTGTCTGATCGGCTGAGTGTGTGCAAGCTGTTCAAGGGACGCCGACCGGAGTATCTCCAGCGCCCGTCTTTATCCGATCTGAGTAGCATCTCTCTTCGCCCAACCTGCGCTGTTTGTTTCCCGGTGTCCGACCGGTCACCTTCCAGACATGATCAATGACTTTTCCTCATCTAAGGCCAGCGAACAATCCTCTTCTAGGTCTGACGAGCAACCTTTATCCTGGTAGAGCAAACAACCCTTATGGTGATAGGGCACGCAACCTTTATCTCGATCGGGCGAACAACCCTTAACCCGTTCAAGTGAATAATCCTCGACCGGGCAAGTAGGACAATATCCGTATTGGTCGACTCAGTCCACGTCCGAGTTGCCTGATCGTCGAGTCAATCTATCCTTAGCTTCTCCATCTATATGGACAAATACTTTGACTTGAAAAGGACATGTGAAGACCTATCATCCCCCGATTAAGATATATATTCTTTTACTATTAAGGTATATTGTAATTTGAGGCAGAATATCTATTTTTATCTCTATTAGTTATCAAGTAAATAGCTTATTTGTTAGGAGAGGATTATTTTTTTCAGTAAATAAAAATATTTAAGGTAGCTTAATAATAACAAAATTTTAGGAAATTTCAGCAGAACTGCAATTTTTCAAAATTATCCAAGTTAATTGAATTATTTACAAATGTAGGCTTGTATTTATGGAACGATATCCCGTTCTGGAACCGTCGACTGGATCCTCGTCTCTTCTTGGCAGGGCAGGGCAGGGCTGGGCTGGGTTCGACGCCGCCATGGTGCTCGTCCGTACGCTCGACGGCAAAACCCTAGCGATCGATCTGTGCCTGACGTCCACCTCCCTCCGCGCCCTAAAGCTCGCGATCGCTGCCCGTTCCGGCGTCCCTCCCCATCACCAGCGCCTCTTCCTCGCCTCTCGTCGCCTTCTCTCCGCTACCGTCGGCGGTGCTGATGACTCATCCACCACGTTGTCTGACCTCGCCGTCCGGCCCTCCTCCACCATGACCCTGCACCTTCCTCTCCTCGGTGGCACTCAAACCCCTGCTGGCCCCGCCCGCCCCCCACGGTACGAGTTTCTCAACTCAAAGCCTCCCCCCAACTACGTCGCGGGTCTCGGCCGTGGCGCCACCGGATTCACCACTCGATCGGATATTGGCCCTGCTCGCGCTGCCCCTGACCTCCCTGATCGCTCTGCAGCGGCCATCGGTGCTGCTGCAGCCCCTGGTGCTGGACGTGGCCGGGGTAAGGGAGCTGGAGGTGATGAGGAGGAGGAGGAGGAAGAGGCCGAGGGCAAGGGATACGATGAGAACCAAAAGTTTGACCAGTTCGAGGGTAACGATTTCGGACTTTTTGCCTCTGCGGAGTATGATGAAGACGACAAGGAAGCTGATGCTGTTTGGGAGGCCATTGATAAGAGGATGGATTCAAGAAGGAAAGACAGGAGAGAAGCTAGGCTTAAGCAAGAGATTGAAAAGTACCGGGCTTCAAATCCTAAGATAACCGAGCAGTTTGCAGATCTGAAAAGAAAGCTCGCAGATGTGACTCCAGAGCAGTGGGATAGCCTCCCGGATACTGGAGATCACTCCCTAAAGAACAAGAAGAAGCGATTTGAAAGTTTTGTGCCAGTTCCGGACACCCTCCTCGAGAAGGCTAGACAGGAGCAAGAGCTTGTCACAGCCCTAGATCCTAAAAGCCGTGCGGTTGGAGGGACGGAGACACCCTGGTCGCAAACTCCTGTCACAGATCTTACTGCAGTTGGAGAAGGTAGGGGCACTGTGCTCTCTTTGAAGCTGGATAGATTGTCAGATTCTGTCTCAGGGCAAACTGTGGTCGATCCAAAGGGTTATCTGACAGATCTCAAGAGCATGAAAATCACTAGTGATGCAGAGATTTCGGATATCAAAAAGGCAAGGTTGTTGCTTAAATCTGTAACCCAGACAAACCCAAAGCATCCCCCTGGATGGATTGCTGCAGCTAGATTGGAGGAGGTTGCCGGAAAACTCCAAGCAGCACGACAGTTGATTCAGAAAGGATGTGAGGAGTGCCCTAAGAACGATGATGTTTGGTTAGAAGCTTGTCGGTTGGCAAGCCCTGATGAAGCTAAGGTTGTCATTGCTAAGGGTGTGAAAGCAATTCCAAATTCAGTGAAGTTATGGTTGCAGGCGGCAAAATTGGAGACCAGTGATCTGACCAAAAGCAAGGTGCTGAGGAAAGGGTTGGAGCACATTCCAGATTCTGTGAGGTTGTGGAAAGCTGTAGTTGAACTAGCAAACGAGGAGGATGCAAGACTTTTGCTGCATAGGGCTGTGGAGTGCTGCCCACTTCACGTTGAGCTGTGGCTTGCCCTTGCAAGGTTGGAGACTTATGAACAAGCAAAGAAGGTCCTTAACAAAGCAAGGGAAAAGCTATCCAAGGAGCCTGCAATTTGGATCACTGCAGCTAAGTTGGAGGAAGCTAACGGCAATATTGCATCAGTTGGAAAGGTAATTGAGAGAGGTATAAGATCATTGCAGAGAGAAGGATTTGAGATTGATCGAGAAGTTTGGATGAAGGAAGCAGAATCTGCAGAACGTGCTGGATCAGTTGTTACTTGTCAGGCAATAATTCACAACACCATTGGTATTGGGGTGGAAGAAGAAGATCGGAAAAGGACATGGGTCGCTGATGCTGAGGAATGCAAGAAGCGTGGCTCCATTGAAACGGCTCGGGCTATATATGCCCATGCATTAACTGTGTTCCTTACCAAGAAAAGCATATGGCTCAAGGCAGCTCAGCTTGAGAAGAGCCATGGAACCAAAGAGTCTCTGGATGCACTTCTGAGAAAAGCTGTTACATACAAGCCACAAGCTGAAGTGCTATGGCTGATGGGTGCAAAAGAAAAGTGGCTCTCAGGAGACGTACCTGCAGCACGACAAATTCTGCAGGAAGCCTATGCTGCAATTCCCAATTCAGAGGAAATTTGGCTGGCTGCCTTCAAGCTTGAATTTGAAAACCATGAGCCTGAGAGAGCACGAATGATTTTAGCCAAAGCTCGTGAGAGAGGAGGAACTGAAAGAGTATGGATGAAATCTGCTGTCGTAGAAAGAGAATTGGGGAACCTTTCTGAGGAACGGAGATTGCTGGAGGAAGGGTTAAAGTTGTTTCCTTCATTCTTCAAGTTGTGGCTAATGCTAGGACAGATGGAAGATCGCCTTGGTCAAGGAGAAAAAACTAAAGAAGCTTATGAAAATGGTCTGAAACATTGTCCTCAGTGTGTTCCTCTTTGGCTCTCACTTGCAAACTTAGAGGAAAGGGTGAATGGCCTAAGCAAAGCTCGTGCTGTTCTTACTATGGCGAGGAAAAAGAATCCACAGAATCCAGAACTTTGGCTTGCAGCTATTCGTTCTGAGGCCAGACATGGCAACAAAAAGGAAGCAGATTCATTGATGGCCAAGGCATTGCAAGAATGTCCAACTAGTGGGATACTATGGGCTGCTTCCATTGAGATGGTTCCACGTCCTCAACGCAAGACAAAGAGTGCAGATGCCCTCAAACGGTGTGATCACGACGCGTATGTCATTTCATCTGTGGCAAAACTGTTTTGGCAAGACCGAAAGGTTGACAAGGCAAGGAACTGGTTCAACAGGGCAGTCACACTTTCTCCAGACATTGGAGATTTCTGGGTCTTTTACTACAAGTTTGAGCTTCAGCATGGTACTGATGAGACCCAAAAGGATGTACTGAAAAGATGTGTTGCTGCTGAGCCCAAGCATGGAGAAAGATGGCAAGTAATTTCCAAGGCAGTAGAGAACTCTCACCTCCCAATTGAAGCTATTCTTAAGAAGGTAGTTCTTGCTCTAGGTAAAGAAGAAAACTCTACTGTGTTAGATGGCATCAAGCCCTAATCAACCAATGACTGCGGCAGCACTACATAAGTGGACACTAGGTATTCCTGCAGTAGTATTACCTTGAACTTCCATCCATTTTGTGATAATCTATTCCCTATAATGCTTGTGCAGCTATGGAATATGTTGATTTGGAAGAAATATTGTTCTAAATACCTGTCTTTTGGATGTTTGCTTAGACAAAATCTCACATATTTGACCTGACTATATTTGATCAATTTGATGTTGCTAGAATGGTCGTTGTCTTGCCTCTTGTACTCTGCTCAACCTCAGACAGCATTTTCATCTGGATTAGCTATGTTCAATGTTGAAACCATTTTTTATCAGACTTCAATTGATCATGTAGTTTTGGACCATGAATAATATGTTTGGAAATGGCAGAACCACATGTTTACCCTGATAAAACTTTGAATTGTTTCATGCTTGTGAACTAAAAAGGTGTATCTTCTGTGCTGCTCTTTTTATAAAGCGTGGTAGGAATTAGCTAGCTGCAGTAGTTTTTTGGGGCTTTTTATGTATGGTTTTACGGAATGCTCATCTCATCAACAATAGATCTGCGAAGACAGAAAACATTTCCTCAGAAATTTACAGCGGGATTCTTTTGCCCTCAGTAAGTTTGAGAAAATGGTTGCAAGATTTACTCTCTTTTTTTCAATAAACTTTCCTTGCTTATCTCTATCACATTAAGTTTTCTCTTTTTAAGATTTTATTTTGCTATAATTTTGTAAAAACAGTAGCAGTCGATGTGTAGTATACAATCTGCCTAAGGTCCTGCAGGTCCTATATATATATTTTTTGCCAATGGTTGTTTTTTCCTTTAAAAATTACAAGGACGCTCCTTTTCTCATTCCATATTTTGATATCTGAAATATTATTGTTTTTGTTGCCGGCCAACTGTTGAAAGTTAAACTGTGGCTTGTTCCAAATACGCATTGTTACACTGATTGAGCTCAATTGACTAACCAATATTTAATATGAATGTTGTCAAAAATTATTATTTGCTTGCCTAAAGTTTTATTCATGCCTTAATTTTCTCTAAGCTCTTGACAACCTTCCCTTCTTTTTCGATAGATATTTGATTTTCATATCTTGTTTCAATTGTCAATGTCTTTTTAATTACTATTTTAAGATTCCTTTTTGAGTTAACTAAGCATATGTACTTCTCACAAGTAACAAGTAAATGAGTTTACGTGTTTTCCCTGTGTGCAAGTTAGTCTAGTATTTTTTTTTTTCTTCTCTTCTCGGCCCCTTGTTGTAATTCTGTTTAATATTGTTACAGGCACACAAAATAATCAAACTAGACATTCAAGCACACCATTGAATTTCTGCCAATGGAGATGAGAAGCATGGACACACTGCATTTTTATTTTTCATAAGAAATCATACCTAAAAATGCAAGCTCTGCTTAGATCATGTAAAATACGAATAATGTTTTTGGTAATATGGATTATTCATATGGCTGATGGTACATACGAGTCAACTCTTAGACAATAGACAAACTCACAAACATACAAGGTTTCAAAGACTGACAGAAAAAGAGGTGGTGATTTCAAGAGTTGGTTAGATAGAGTTGGTTCAATGCCATTAGAAGCCTTATATTTCTCTAAGCATTTCTTTTGTAATTCCTTGTAATCGTAGAACTTTCTCCGCCTTCCATAGCTGATTGAGAAGGAAAAAGTTAGTTGTATTTTCTAAAAGTAATCCACGGATAGATCATAAGCCACAGGGTACGGGCTTAGGGTCTATTAAACCATGGTAAATTAATGTGCTAACTATTATAAGTGTGATTTTTTATTTATGTTTTATTTCCACTACTAACTATTTTTGTTACTTTAGTATCAAGTAGAATCACATTTATAAGTTTACAATCACTATTCATCCTCCTCTAGTCAGCCTCCAATGATCCTATACCATCTTATAATCCTTTCTTATGTTATAATTTTTTTATTTGACATTGAATTTTCTTATTTTGTGATTGTAAACCTAAAATTTCTCGGCCTTTAAAAGATATCTAAGGACAAGAAAATATAAAGGGATTCTGTGAGTAACCTTACAAATAAAAAATAAAATTTTAAACGAGCAAGAAATTTTTTTTTAACAACTTTAAAAGTCCGTGTTTCATTTGATTTTGATTGTGTTCTTTGTTATTTTTATTATCGAACGTACTAACACAATTTTGAACACGAGCAAGAAAGTGAACGATCAGATTGTTAAGGCTTGGTCCTACTTGGTTTGTGATTTTTGCTAATAGGTTGTCATACCAAATGTGGCAAGGCCATAGATATAAAAACTTACAATTTTGAACCATAAATATTTTTGAAAAGAAACTAAGATAATTATAAAAATACAATATAAAGATATTTTTAAAACAATTGCCCTTAAAAACAAATAACTCATTACTCATCTGAACAAATGACCCAGAAAATGCTCATAAAAAGAATCAGTTCCTGCATCGACTTCTCAAGTGGCTGCCCCAGACATGATATCAAACATCATACCAAGAGACAAAAGAAACCTGTGGGGCCGGGCTCAGGGGGCCGCTGGGGTGGCGGATTCCACCTTTTGCCAGCAAGAGACAAAAGAAACCATAATCACGGCACCATCTTTAGAGGGAAGATGTAAACTTTTACATCCACGTTGAACATATAAACTAGAAATTTAACCAAACATTCCCAGTATTATATTCAATCCAAGCAGCTGCTTTATTTCCTTAAACCGCCGGTTATTGCTACATGACATCAACGGCTTACAACAGATCCTTAATATACAAAGTTCAAATAGAAAGGGAAAAATAAATACGGACGTATTTAGCTCACTAGAAACTTCTCAATTGATGAAATAAGTTTAGATTCAGGCACAGCGCCAAGAATAGCTTCTTTCTTCTCGCCATCTTTGAATATCATCATGGTTGGAATGCTCCGTATACCATATTGTGTAGTTATGTCAGAGTTCTCATCCGTGTTTAACTTGTAGCATTTGAGTTTGCCTTCGTAATCCTTTGCCAATTTCACAATGGTTGGCTCAATTAGTCGACAAGGCCCGCACCATGGTGCCCAAAAATCTACAAGCACTGGGATATCAGACTCCAGGACGAGAATTTGCCATGTTTCTTTAGAGACAGATGGAACTGTAGCACAATTGGGAAATTGTTAACTAGTGGAATAAAGATAATTTGAAGGTAAAATGAAAGTTCAGTAAAAGCATCCTAAAGTTACTGAAATTGTTGCACAGTTTGGCAGCTATGAAGATATTGTTAACTCCTTAAAGTCATAATGAATTTGATACAAATTGGAAAAACGCAAAAAGAAAACACCTCGTGTCATGTATCAGGTAAAAGGTAATAAAAGCATAGTGATGCAAGCTTAACTTGGTAGATGCAGAACAAACGTGATCCTTGTGGCAAGTCAGAGTGGGGATTAGGAGCCCAACTCGGACTTGCTAGGGGTTTAACAATTATATCCAACCTGAGTTCATCCATGTCTACACATTAGTTTGAGATTGACTTGATCTAACCCAACCTAAACTAATGTGGCTGCATAATGCTGATAATTTTAGGGACAAAATGTCACTTAACAGTCAACTTACATACTTAGAAAGACCCGGGTTGTGCTTCCTTAGAGTGACAGATCCTGTGCTACAAAACGGATCTAACTCTTTTTTTTTTACTTCACCCAAATATGGGCAGAATTCAGAAGTGAAAGAAAGAATTGAAATTGGCAAAAAGATGTTTCCCCAGCAACATTGTCAATGATGATGTCACCAAACTGGTGCACAATCATCTTCGAGGAAGCAGGTGAGTATAATGGTAGCAATAAAGGAGAGGGTGCTGGAGGTGCAAAGGAGGGTCAGTGCCATGATGAAGAGGGTCAACATGAAGAAGTGCCAATTTGAGGATGAGAACCATCAACACTGCCAGTGGCAAGGAGGTTGTCTATGTAATAATGGATCATCATCACTTCTTTGTCATGGAGGCCAATGATGACACCCAAGGCAACGTGGCAACTTCCTCAAGATACACGACAATTCCCCCTATTCACCTCCAACAAATAAAGTAGACTTAATAAAAGCATGGACATAACGAACATGTAAAATTTACACAAAAGAAAATTAATCATTTGATCAACCAATGACGTCAAATGTTTGCTACAGTCATATACAATAGAAAAAGAAAATGAAAACACCTGAGTACTACTCTTCATACTATGACACTGCCACAGCCACACAAGACTACTACAAAGAATCCGCAAGCTACTGAAATTTAGCATCTTTTTCTACTCCTCTAGCAACCTCAAAGTAATTTGAGTGTAATTTCTAAAATGCCCCAAGATTTAGCAGCTTTTTCAAATGTGCCCTGAGCTTCTATTATTGTCAAAACTCAAAAATGTCGCCAAAGTTTTCTATTTCATTTTAAAATGCACCCTCTACTGACAACGGCAAGGACAAGCCTACCACGTGATAGTCAAGATCAGTATTCATGTCTTTAAAGGTTTCCTCTACAAGTCTCAATGGTGGCAGCCACACTGATAATCAAAAGGATAGCTCCACAGAACATCTCAGAGCCGCACCTCAAAACTGCTTCGGTTACACTTCCTCATTACCATCAATGTTGCCACCATCCAAATTAGTGATTATATTATTTTATTTTTCAGACTGGTTTGGAGCATTAATTTCAATAACCAAATAAACTGATGAATCATATTTCTTCCTTTAATTACACGTGGCAATTATATATTTTTACTTTCTAATCAGTATCTGACGATTTCATGATGATATTGTCCCATCTTCTTCCTTGCCAAACTTTGTCGCTATCCAATCACTTTTATGTCAACATTAGTCGTGACTTTTTGGACCTCTCCTTCCTAAACAGAGAAAGGGAGATGCATGGTTCAATGTAAATTAGTTAAATTCCACATTACCCAACAGCCTCTCCACTCCACTTCTATAGTCAGCCATGAAGTGTGTGGTCATCAACCACACAGGTACCGAGATACCATCTTGAACTCAAGGGTAAGCTCGGCTCCAACCTTGCCATCATTATGCTAGGTCCTGCTGATGCTCAACATGCTAGCTCACTTGTGTTGCCTCCATTATTTCCACTACAAATAGTGGTCTCATTCACCGATGGTGACCGATGTTGTCTCACCGAGTCACTACATGCCTTGCATAGCACTCAATAACCATCACAGTTTATTCCCAATGACAATTGTTGTCTGCAAATCTCAGACTGAGGCATCCTTCACGGTAACACTCGCTCAAGCATCCACAGTGGTCTATGCTACTGCCCATGTTGCCCTCAGTATTGTCGTCGCTACCTTGTCATGCGATGCTAAGATCTCAGAGCTAACAACCTTAGCACTGCCCAACCTTTGTGAGATCGACAATTGCTAGCCTTCCCGAGCACAGTAACCATCGATACAACATCAGTTGTGGTCCTCTATGGTAGCATGCACTTGGCCAAGCAGCCCTATAAATGTTGCATGTGCACCCTTTTCACTCCTCCCTATTAGGTAGTAATAGGTTGTAATGGAGAGCAGGCATTTTGAAATGAAAGAGAAAATTTAAAGGCATTTTGACAATAATAGAAGCTTGGGGACATTTAAAAAAAACTAAATCTTAGGGCATTTTAATAACTACCACGACCTTTATGAAACATCACAAATTCCATGAATAATGTTCTGAATAACACATTACTAGTTCATAAAAATGATAAATCTAAAATGTTATAACATAAAATCCATCACGATTTCTAAATCATTCAAGAATAACAACCATGAAAGTTGGAATAACAACCATTTTTCCTTAATAAGTATGTGTGAGAGAGATGGTCCTACTTTTAACGTGAGATAGTTCTAATTATTAGCTAAGTTAGTAAGAAATCAGGTCACTTATATTGAGAAATAAAAAGAAGTATTGGAATTAAAAGGATAATTTGTAAACTTTAAGTGCATGCAAGTAACTTTTCGATTCATCTCCATCTTGGAGATCTCAATCATTTGCATAAAGACCTTGTATCTTCCTAAACAATTTATTACGTGTTCTAGGCTAATCATTCTATGTGTAAATAGGTACCATGGCATGTAGTTTTGAGCAAAGACAAAAAGTAATGCAGACAAATTCTTCGTTGTACTATCTTCCTTGCTATTCTTTTGCTAAGTGCCAAATACAACAAATTTGGTACTCAGCGCAATGTTGATGAGTTCAACCTCCATGTTCTTCTACACATCAAAACAAAATTATCATTTTTAATGGTGAATATTTTGACTATTAGTGTAATCGAGTACAAACTAGCTTCATTTATCAAGACTTTTGGGACAATATAAAGAACATATATGCATATCCACCATCATCAGAGGATGCTACAATAGATTGGACAACAGAATAATAAGGTGAATGGAAGAACATGAAAAAGAATGCTTCCTGAAGACGTAGTCACTCTGGAAAAAATTTGACAACATACAAATGATGAAGGTGAATGTATGCAAGGTTTTCTTGCTAGGTTTACAAAATTATCAATCAAATTAGAAGTTTTAATGAAACAGTGATAGAAAATTTGTTCAAAAAGGTTCTTATAAGTTTTCTATAAAATATGACCATGTAGGCCTGTGATGGAAAAATCAAAAGATTTTTTTATTTATATCTCTTCAAATGTACGAGGAAAGAATCAGCATGTCCTCTAAACAGCCCCTTGAGCAACCATTCCAAACAAATAAGGGTAAAGAGGAACTCAAAATAAAATTGTTCAACAATTCTCGCTCTATCTAGCCATGAGTTTTTTCTATCAAAACCCTAACATTGTAGGGAATATGAAAGTTCAAGCTGTTGAAGATTCTATGTTAGCAATAAATATTGTTGGTGCTATAGGGTGATGATAACAGATCAACTTGATAGGTTCTCATTTCCTATCTCATAGGGAATCAGTGAAAAGGATGAAAATGATGATCACTTCGAGGGAATTGGCTCATAATAATCAAAGTAATTTGATTAATTAATTTTATTATTTGCTAATGTTTCTATACATCGACACATAAGAGTATCTTGTTGACATAAAATTATTAATAATACTAAATCTAATTATCTAATCTAAAGGATAATAAAAGAAAATTATTAATTTCTAATAATAATAAACTTAATGACCTAAGGATGAATTGAATATGTATATTGGAGGATCTTATCATCTTTGTCCACCAGGTGTGTAAATCAAAGATCAATCAACCCATTTAATGAACAAATCATGAGACAGCAGGAGATCTAACTATTTCAGGACAACGAAAAGTCAACAAACGCAGGCAGAGCGATGTACGAAACTGGATCTAACCAAAATTTAACCGGACAAAGAACACAAACTATTACGCTGCTCTGTCGTCTCGGGGACCTCGCAAAGAACGCGTTGGCGGCGAGAAGACCTGGAGATGACCTTCTGCGCCTGCGCGCGTGAGACCCTCGCAAAACGAGTCGACATCCTCAGGCCCCGGAAAGAGGGGAGACGCCTCGTCGATGGGCCGGGGAGTAAAGTACAAGCTGGGGCCATCGCTGCAGCAGCAAGCGTCGGCGTCGGCGCAGGCAGGCGGTTCAGCGCCATGGATCGGACGGCGGCGGCGGTCATATTGGGCGAGCGTTCGCAAGGCGGATCGAAACGAGATCAGAGCGGATCGAGGCGAGATCAGAGCTCGATAAATAGGGATCAAGTGTAATGCGGTCAAGTTTTTTTTATTTAAATTTATATTATTATTAATATTATCGTATACTTTTATGTTAGTTTTTGTTATTCGTTACTAAATTCCCATTTTGTTATCCGAATTTGACATCATTATTAACGATGAAACCGTTTACTTTTTATTCTCATAGTTTTTTTTTTGTTTAATAAATCAGTAATTTAATTTTTATGATCTAATTAATTTTTAAGGTAAAAATTTTTATTAGTCAATAGGATAAATTAAAAAGTACAAATAAGGGCAATCCATGTCATAAATAATTTGAACTTCTCAAATGTAATGAGTCTTGGATGAGATTTCTTTATTTCTTAGTATTCATTATTGATTAATTTTTTTTAAAAAAAAATCATTTATTATTATTTTTATTAATAGATATTTATTTTTTAATAATTATAAAAACAATATTTTATTATATTTTCTTAAAAATATTTTTTAGTTTAGAATTATTATAGGATATAAGACTAGCATGCTAAGAAGGTGTTAACTTAGTTGAAGTCATTTTAACATTGTTTCTGACAATATATATACACATGAGAGAAATAAATTGTAGTAGTTATGATCATAATAAAATTATTTTAAATTGATTAAAATTATATCTAAATATTTTTATCAACTTAATTAAAATTATTTAAATTTAGAATGATTTTGATGGATTAAAATGATTTTAATTAAATTAAAATAATTTTAATGCAATAAAATAATACTTCATCTTTTATAATTTTAATAGAGTTAAACATAATTTTAATCAAAAGAATATTTTAATATAATAATATTTTATATTTTATAATTTCAGTATAGATAAAATAATTTTCTTTTTTGGATGAAGATAAAAATATATTGAGCATATCAAAATTTTACAGGAGAACTATTCAGAAATCTAAACATATGTGTAATCTCTCAATATTCGATTCCTTTCTTACACAAAGCTTTCGGTTACTAGTTTACCCGCGAATAAATTAAACGGAGTAGCCTTGCTTTGTTTAGATAAAATCATACATTTCCATCAGATCAAAGCAACCCTAACTTATTTCCCAGTGTAGTGATTATATTGATAATTGTTACCATAATGTTAAAAAAATATTTTAAGTATAATAATTCTATAATAATTTTTTTTAGATCGTCCATTTTTTTAATTCAGAGAAATTCCTGTTCATCCAACAAGCCCACTAACGGTTGGCAAAATTTAGACAGAGAATTTCTATGTTCTAAATACCGTGTACCCCTCAAAATCATTCTGCAGTGAGCGCAAGAAACTTCACTTAGATTTCGTATCATCAACCTTTTACCATAAAATGAAACAAAAGTATCCTAGTATATCTTTTGCTTTCAGTAAAGTTATTGAAGGTTGAGCAATTGAATTTGAAGGGCAAGAAAAGCATTTGCCTCATGCCTCAAATTGGTGCGAGCTAACATGTCATGAAGTTGCACAGCAAAATCTACACCTTCTGGTCTTATTCCAGTAGACAAAAAACTTACTGAATAATGAAAACGTTGAAACCTGAAACCAAGAGCAGTTTCAGGCTATTTCACAGTATAATGTGGTGCAAACATAAGATACTAATTTGTATTTGCATAAGGAAAGTGGCAAGAGTCGACCAAAAAAAAAACGAAAAATCCAAGCCAGCAACGAAAGTGCTATTTGAAAATTACTAGCTACTGAAATCAGCTTCCACGGGCTTCTCTCCTTGTTGCATCATGGAGGATGTCGACGTCCACACCATCAGGGGGGAGTTCAACATATCGTACCACTGATCCCCTTATAAAACAGTTGCGAACTGATAGCTGCGAAGATTAAAGAACATGAGATCAGCTCAGGAGAAGGTCTACCGATGTCAATAATAAATGTAAAACCAGTAATGATTCACTACAGAGAAGCTTGTTTATATCTAAGGCCCCACTGGAAAGAAAACCATTCAGCAGTCAGATCAATTTAACTTCCTTGATGAGGCATTTAAAAGAATATGAATTAGTATAATCGATGTTGTGGTCGTGAACATTGAAAAAGGAAGCCATTTGACTAATTGATATTTCCAATTGCCTAATAACACCTAAAACAACTCGAACACATTATGCTGTCAAACAAATCAGTTAAAGCTTAAAAATTTACGAAGAACATAAGGTTGCAAAGACTAAGAGATATTCCAACCTATTCAAATGCCTTAACATTAACTAGATCTAACAGGCTACACTCGATTTCACTGGATCACAATGGATCCTATGATATATTAAATTCTTGATCACAATTCCCTAATTGTAATTCCTCCCAAATTCATTAGTGAAACAGCAAATAACTAAGTATTCTTGTGACAAGGTGAAATAGGGTTTAATTGAGAAATTTCTGTTACTTTAAAATTTCAACCAAGTTATTTAGATTAATTTGGGGAGTTTGTTGAATTCTTTTTTTTTTTTGGAGGCAAACAAGTTGAATTTTTAACTTCTAAGTACAACCGATCTCATTGCCGGTCTATCAAAGGGGCCGGTGAATAAAAGTGGTTAGGATCCTTTGTATCAAATCACCTTTCAGATAATAATAATTTTACACTCAATAAGTTGAGTTTGGTCCTACATCACAAAGCCTGCAGGAATGGATGCAGGCGAATACAAATTGTGGCACGAATTAGGAATCTTATATTTGGCCTAAATAAATGATATGTTACAGAACAAGGTCAAACTGAGGAAATAATAAAATAAAGCAAGAGATAACAAGAGAAAGACCACTCGATTTGGAAATTATACCTAATTTTTAAATGCATGGGGCAGTTCAAATTCAGATGAGACATATGTACTGAAAACTCAAATAGTATTTGATTAGACACTTACCAACATAATTCAATGGTTAATAACTAATTTGAGATTTGAGAAAAAAATACATTCATTGATTTGTAATTAGCAAAAGGAAAACATGCTAAAGAATAAAATAATTGTAAAAAAGGTTTTGTAAACATCAGCAACCAGTGCCATACAACCCATGAAACTAATCAAGTGTTCAAGAAAGAAATAAAAACAAGTATGACCAGATTCTGAAAAATCTAACACGCAATGTCTGGATCACATTTGACATCATCTAAAAGCTAAATAGAAAGCGACTACTTAGTTAAATAAAATAAAATGAAATCCACAACAATGAAATCACAAATATGCATAGATACTATTGATTAGTGGATTTTTCATAAAACAAGATGGAATCCACAATGATGAAATCACAAACATGAAAAGATACTATTGATTTGTGGGATTCGTACATATCATCTATCAAACTGAGGGCCCTGTGGGAAGCTAATAACTATTTTTTACAGAACTACATTATGTCTCTTAGAGAATTAACTAAATCAAAAGAGAAAAATTATGAAACAAAATGTTTGATGAAATGCAATTATTTTCCAAAATTTTCGTATTCATCAACTCAACAACTCTCTTGTGAGTTTTTATCTAATTCGTTTGACCTAGAAGGTAGTGCAGCATAACCCCAGTGACTTCATCTTCAGAAACCATATAAACCCTCTGAGGTCAGCAGCAGGAGATTGGAGATACCAAAATTCTTAGATGAGTATATTTCTTAAGAAATCTGTTCACCAACTACATCTAGCTTTTGGGCATCCGACCAACAAAATACCATTTGTTGTTTATTAAGTTTTCAAGGAATCCTCAAAATCTAGTGCCCACTTGTAGATTATGCCAAACCTCCAAAAGGATTTCTTTTGGAAATTCACAGAACCAATAATGACCTAGCAATCGTCAACAGACCTCAAACCCTAAACCTAATCCCATGCACTAGCAGCGCGAATCAAAACAGGCAGTAGTCCAAAGTTAAACACAAATATGCGCCTGCGCTGACCAAATAAAAAACACAGGAAACACACAGTGAAAAATGGGGGGCGAAAGAAGTAAATTTTACGCGAAGAAGAAAGAGATGGGGAGGAAGGACTACCATGTGAGGGTATTTGTCATCGTCTACGACTTTGATGTTCTCAAGCTTGATGTTGAGGTATTGATCGACGGAGTGGAGGGTTCCTCTGATGGCAAGATCGTTCTTCAGCTCCACCGTCACTTCTTTACCCACCAATTCCTTGAAGTAGGAGAAGAAAAGCTGCAAAGAAACGAAAACCAAATCGAGATAGAGAGAAAAAACAGCATCACGATAAGAGCAGGGTAATTGAGGATGTCAAAAGAGGTCGTAGGAATCAAACGTACCATCTTTGCGGCAAAGATCGAGAGGAGAGAGACGCCGGGAAGAGGATAAAGCAGGGAGCCGCCGAGGTTACTGGAAGCTAACGAGTAAAAGGGAGCAATATGGCAATGGGCCGGATGTCGATTGTTAATAAAGTAGGCCAACAGGGGAAACCGGCCCAAGTCATTTATGAGGTGTTTGCATGTCAGAGTGTACGTTTAATAAAAAAAATTTAACATTTAAAAAAAAATTGTTTATTCCTTCCCTTTCATAGCAAAGTCAAATGGAAATTCAAATAGGGTGATCAATATCGCCGGTTTTATAATAACATATAGATAGATAAATCATGGATAGAGCTGTCAATTTGGGTTGGGCCTATCGGATTGGCCCGCCCCGCTAAACAATTTAAGCGGGTTGGGTTGGAATTTTATCAACCCAAACCCGCCGTGGGTCGACCCGCCTAGGCCCGTGACCCGCACGGGTCGGCCCGCGACGGGTTGGGTTGGCCCGCGGGTTGAGGAACACATATAATCCAAGTTTTATATCAATTTATTATTTATTTTTTGTTATGATTTTGAAATAAAAATATCACTTTTCATTTAACATTAGTACTTATTTGTGTCTATGTACATTTAAAATACTTATTTCTATATACATTTGGCTAATGAAACCTTTCCGAAGT
>JBAMIB010000097.1:1422686-1434134 GCA_037177415.1 Kaempferia rotunda | reverse complement strand
ATGAAATAAACAACGGAAAGTTTTCCATACGAAAAACTTTCCTCAGTTTTCGAATCCGTTCATCCAAGTAAACTAACCATCAAAATAAACTATATGAAATACCCTGGACTAGTTTTAAAATTTAGATTGTGGTTGTAACTGCTAACCGCTACAACATATAAAAACTAGTGTTAGCTTTTACTATAGTGTTATTATTTTATGTTAATTTTATTTATTAGAGAGTGATAATTGAGTTAAACCAATATTTCAATAAATAAAACAAACTAAAAGACTTTAAAACACTTATTACATTTCAAATAAACATTATCTTATCACGATTGACTATGTAAAAGTTAAGATAGTTGCTACAAAATTATAGCAGCTGATTGCTTCCATTTATAATAGTATCATTATCTTATATTGATTTTATTACATTTCAAATAAACATTATCTTATCAGACTATGTAAAAGTTAAGATAGTTGCCACAAAATTATAGCAGCTGATTGCTTTCATTTATAATAGTATCATTATTTTATATTGATTTTATTTATTGAAGATTGATAGGCTGATTAAAATAATTGTTCAAAAAGCAAAATAAACTAAAGGGACTTCATGATACACACTTCATTTCAAATCAATATTATCTGATCATTAATTTGAAGCGTTTTTTTATTTTTTTCCTTAATTTTTGTTTGTCGATTTGATCAATATTTCATTAATAAAAAATAGATATAGAATCTTGGAACTTTCAACGTTCTCGGCTTTTAAAAAACAAGAAGAAGAAAACAACATGTAAAAAACCTCATTCTCTCTCGTGGACTAAAGAAAATTAGTGTAAAAGGAGAAAATAGGTATGACAAAGAAGCATTAGTTGAAGAAAAAAATATATAGTAGAAAATTTATTAAGGGTGTTTGGACGTGCTCAATTAAGAGATGTCGATGAGCTATTATCCAGTTTAACCAGGACATCCGAGGATAATTAATTAATTTTTTCTATGTGGCACTATACCTAATTAGGAACTTAATGGTTTCCCAAATTTCTTAATTATCAATATTATAAAGTATAAATAATTCCAGTAAATATGATCTTTAAGAAAATTTTAGTAGATGTCTTTATAAATTAAACTATGCTTTAGTAATTTAGGAGCAATATGATCATCTGAAAAAAAAAGGTGGGAAGAAAAAACTATTAACTTTGCCCACTATGGCATGTTTAGTGCTCAAGCAACTAAGCTAGGCTTAACTTATCTAGGACTAAGTTAGATCATACTTGGCATAGATTACAGTTGAAAAATATCCATAAGCGAAATAAATAACAGATGTGTGTACATAGCACAACGTTGAGGAAATTCAAATTAACAATCGACCAACTGTATTTTGCACTTATACAAATATCTCCAAAACATAAATATTTCAACTGCTAGGGACAAAGTTCATGCAAATTGGAGGATCAATCCTAAAAATTGAGAGGATTGCCGAAGGAACAGTCCATATCCCATCGCCACATATCAGGCCTGATGCAACTGCTCCAGCATAGTCGTCAGCTTCCTTCTTGTTCAACCGTTCCCAGACGAACAAAATCACTGTCCCGAGGAACATATCGATTGCAAAATATGCTCCAATGTAGAAGGGAACTGCCATTGCCATTGGTATCGGGATGTACTTAGATATGGTCGTTGGGGTTACATCCCTGAGAAGATTAATAGCCAGTGCAGCTACAAAGAATCCACAGCAGAGCTCCATGCAATGCTCTGGCAGCGCCGAGAAGCCTTCAACGCCTAAGATGGCCATTTCCCGGTATATGACTGCATACGGAGCCTTGTAGACACCATCAGGCGACCCAATGTCGAAAGCAGTCCAGTAGAGCCAGAAGGTGAGAGGAGCAATTACACAACCCAAGGCTGTGCCAATCAACTGGGATACAAACATGGACTTCGGCGAGGATAGGGTAAGGTAGCCTGTCTTGAAGTCCTGCATAAGGTCAGCAGCAGTAGAAACAATGGACATCATAACACCACATGCAGCTAGGCCGGCGATGACCCCGCCTTTGCTTCCGACCAATGAAGCAAAGATGAAAAGCCCAATCTTCCCATAGGTTGAGGCAAGGCTCCAATCGGTGAGGCCAGTACCATAGGAATTACAGAAGGCCAGTGCAGGAGCAACAATGTAGCACGCAAGGACCAGGTACCATCTCATCTGAGGAAAGATGCTTGGAATCACTGCAGTTGATATAGCAGCAAGACCAATGTACCCAGAAACTGCAAACCAGGATGGTATGCTATCCTTTATAAATGTTTCTTCTCGTAGTTTTTCTTCAGTTAAAAGGTTGGAGCTCGCATCGTCTGCAGACAAGTTAGTTTACAAGTTAATACGATTTTTATTTTCCCTCAATATGAATATGCATTTTTGTCACAAAATACAATATATGACACGGCCAAGTTGTTATTATGGAGTATAAGGATAAACCAGATTTAATGAAGATAAAATATCAGTGAAGATGAAACAATAATAGAGACTAATGTGCATAAAGTACAGTACAATGCTACATTTAGAGTTAAGAATTGGTCATCTGTTAGATTCCCAGTTCAAATATGAGAAATGAGTTATATAGAGTATTCATTGAAGGATAAGAACCGTGATTAGACGTGTGAACAACCATGTTCATGGCAGTCATTCAACCAATCAGTTTGCATAAATTGCATTAGTAAATACATTAAGCAAGTGAATTTCTGTATTGCTTCTTGGCTAGATCATTATCTTTTGCAAAGAAAAAATAACAAGTAATTTTCTGGGCAACATATAAAAAAAATATGTACCTTGAGGAGATACTACCAGTGGAAGTGATGTCTGATTTGAGCGAGCATTCACAATTTCCTTTACAGTTATTATCACTATTTTAATCAAGTTGTAAAGACCATCTCCTAGGATAAGAGAGATTGCTATGAAAACCTGCAGATAGAATTTAACAACTGCAAATTAGAAATTTGGATAATGACTGGTTATGAGTTATTCTACACAAACCAGAAAACTTAGAACACAACTTGAAATCACAAATCCTGATGTAATAAGTACTTAAAAAATCAGATAGAACAAAAAGAATCAGTACAAGATGAAGCAAATATTAGAGTCTAAGGTTCTGAATGATAATCAGGTACATAATTAAGCACAAATATACAACACCTTAACGTGAGTGACTAACAAAATCCCCATTCTCAATGGATAAAGCATATTTGCAGTTTCACTGAAAATAACAAATTCCACAAACATCCACAGAATGTAACGGACGTCCAAGTTAGGCAGGAATTTATTTGCTTATTGTTTGTTTGACATGGGCTCATATTAATAATTTTTTTAGATTAACTAATATATCATAATTATTATGACGTTGGGATAAGCTCAACACACTCAACAAAAACTTTAGTAACTTCAGAAAGTAAATCTACAAAACAAAATCAGCATGCAACACCACCTAGAAACTTTGGCAGACATCAGAACCATTGATCATCAGTTGTTTTATCAAATGATCAAAGGGTATGGCTAAAGCAATGACATGGTAAAACAAAATTCAGGAAAAGAAAGTCTGTGTAATCTCTACTGAATTATGTTGCAGAAATTTATATAAACAGAATTAAGAAAATCATTAATGTTTCTTGATAGAATGGACAATAAAAACCCAATTAGAGACTTAAATCTAGCATACAAACTTTTGAAGCTTCTTACATTAAAAGTTGGAGCAAGTATACTAAAAAAATGATTAACCAGGCTGGGTAACGTCAAACTTGGATGACCGACCAGACCCATGGAAGTTTCCCGTTGGCCACCAGGTAAATCGGGAAGCACTCACGGCAGACGACCCAGAAGCCCAACATCCCTTAGTTGCAAGTCCCATTGGGAGGAAAAATTCATGCAAATGCGACGTAGCTGGAAATTGAACCATGGATACCTAAAAGACAACTGAGAGTCCTTACTGCTGTACCATAACCCCGGGGACTTTGGAAGTATACTAGACTAGATTTAATCTTGTTAACTGAAATATCACAACCACAAAATCAAAATTACACTCAAAACCTATATTATCCAAAAAGGTAACTATGTTTCAGAAACTAAGCACCTCCTAGTTCCCACTCCCAACATGTTACTAAAGTTACATCATGTTGAAAGAGTATTCTGAGAACACTTGCAAATTCTTGCATTAAATCATGCCAAAATCCACATATAACTAGAAATCTAGAACCATAATATTTAATTTGATTAGGAAAACCATAAAGATATGGTGATAACTGTTAGGGGGAATTATAAATGGATCCCATCAAAATAACATCTCAAACTAGAATGTTAAGCATGTGCAACGTTTCCTGCAATCATCAGCTACCTTGTTACTACTAAGATTGCAATCTTAGTGTAGCAAAATTTAGAAAACCTTCTGCATTATTCATTGTTTTTGGACACGGTTTTTAATTATATCTATCAGTTCAACACAGTTAAAAATAGAGGTGGGCTATTTTACAGGAGAAATATCCAGATGGCAAACCATCTGACACTAGAACTATGTAATACCTTATAACCATAGAGGCCTTTAAAGTCACTACTTCCAAGGTTATCTGGATACCAATTCCCAGCTTTAGTAGAGATGAATGGCCAAAGGAAACCCCATGATATAATGGCTCCAAGCAGGACTGAACAATTAACAATATGTGGGCAGATGAGACCACATCCAACATATGTAGGGCTAAAATCAAAATAAAACCTGCAAACAGGTAAGCCAAATAGAATTTGGCAACATAAAGATTAGTGATCCCAAGCTGGTATAGGGAGTTTTTCCTGATGCATTTTTTTTTTTCAATTTTATAAAAAAAAACAAATACATAAAAAAGAAAAACAACTGTGGATATATACAATTGTCTCTTTGCAGGGGCACATGCCAATAGTAAAATTTTGTAGAGAGTATATGCAGATTAGATTGATGGAAAGAAAGGTTCAAATAGTCCCAGCAGATGATAATGTACTAAAAAAGATCAACTTTTCTTCGTATTCACTAAAATGATACACATAATGAGAAGATATCTCCTGAACCATTAATATGCAGTTCAAATATTTGGCTAGAATTTGTGTTCTTGCAGAAGATGCTTTTCCAAGGAGATGCTTTCCATGCCTTGTGTTGATAGATTTCTCTAAGATAGATTTTTCTAAGAGCATCAATAAGCCAACAATACCAACGGAGAGCCCAAAGGTGTATCTGGAAAGGTAACAATCAACAGAGATCTCAATTTTCATCTGATTGAAACAATGAAAGATTTATATGTTTAAAGCGAAAGTTGTAAACATACCTTAATTGAGATGGTCTCCAGAAAAATGAGAAGAAACTCTGCATAAATTATTAAAAAAAATGCCGTTAGACTTCATATAACAACCATTCCCTTTGAGATTGCCTCAAATTTTGATGCATGAGACAAGATTGCCAATACATAATCAATAATCATTACTCATTAACAGGGTTCACACTTAGACTGGCAATTTCGTGCACTGTATGTGAGAGATACAAGTCTAACGCCTCCTAAGCAAAGATTAAAGTTTAACTTTTTAACATTTGAGCACAAATGCCTATCATGGCACATTCCCATGGACTTCCAAATGGTCAACATATTCCAACACTGGATTATAAATTATAACAAATTATAACAAATTATAACACTGGATTATAGCAAATGTACTATCCTCTAATACAAATTATAACAATGCATCTTCCAAATTATAACTGGAATGATGTCTATCCAAAAATCAAGCCTCCTGGCTCCTGCTAACAAGAGATCTCTGTGATCTCACCCAGGGAGGAATAGGACCGTATCTTAACTGAAATTCACCATCAAGCTTACACAACTGAAATTCATTCTTCAAGGCAAGTTTTGACTCCAAGGTTATCTCATTTACCTGAAATCATAGACCAATATGAAAATTAATAGTTCTATGGCCAGTATATAGCCATAGAATGTTCACTAGCCAAGAAAAGTGCAGCAGAATAAGAAATCAAACATTGATCACTCCAAGGGTTGTGCATGCCAACTAGCAAAGTTGGTAAGGGCCTTGGAAGTTGTTACTCAAGTCTTGCATTTGAAATATGCCTTCATCAAATGTGAGTGCTTGAAAGTTCTCATAGTTATCTTTTCAATTTTTTTTTTTAAAATAACTAGGACAAGGATCATCAACCAAAAGGATGTCCAAGTTTAAAATCCATACCGAACTGAGCAAAATCTTGTCCAGAAACTTTCTGAATACCGCAGAGTCAAGACAATTGAACACAGTTCACGACTCAAATGTTGATCACAGTAAGCAAAAAGGAATAATATAAAAGTTAAATCATGAGCAATGAATTCCAGGATTGTGCTAATTCTTCTTTTTGCCACTAAATAATTTCGCTTGTCCTTGTGAGAAAATGTGAAAAAAATAAACATGATAATGTCCATGTGACTTCCATTATCATGAATGGATTCACTTGTATCGGACATAATGGAGATGTGGCAAGTGGAACTGTATTAAACTAGATACAAGTTGATAGACGATCTTGTTTAACTTATAAAAATGTTTACAATCTCAGAAAATGCTGCATTTCAATGTTTTCTCATAAGCATACTGCAATGACATTGTGTACAAAAACAGCAGCTGCATCAAGATTCAGCATAACAACACACAAATTGGCAGGGAAACATGTTGCATAATGGCTTATTGCATTTAAAATAGCAACATTTATACTGCAGTTTCTTATCAAAGAAGTCTAGAATAACAAATTTTTTAATTGTTTCTTTTTTGCCCATTAAGACAGATAATGGAATTTCCAAGATTGTTCCTGAAAATTAAACAGTGGAATGAGAAAAGAATCATCAGTGACACTCTATGAACTGTTAAAGGTAAATGATTGGAGATAATTGCTTATTGTAAGTAAGATCAAAGACTCGAGTTCAGGCAATAAAAAATAAATGTTTAGAAGGTATGAACAGTGCCGACAAGTTAGATTGTATATGAAAGAAATTGAGAAAATCACACTCATTGTTCAATACAAAACCATTAATACCGCCATCTCATCTTATACCACTGTAAAGCCTATGGACCAAGGCAAATAAAGTCACTAAGAGCGATGAAAGAGTAATGACTACAAGGAGATTCTTAAATGAATGTGTTTAATTTAAGGAAAGGAAGATATCCTATTGCGTTGTAAGGGATTATTACACATATAGGACTTCTTAAAAAATCTTAAATCTAAAACTACACATGTGGAACTAAACATAATACCCATTGTTATGGATCAAAATGTAAATACTTTAATATTAGCGACTTTACTATTTTCATTAATTAGCATTATAGATAGGTAGCAGACGGGAATACTAAGAGCTATAATCATTTTTCCCCGTAACATGGTATCACAGCCCTAATTTGTCCCTCCTGTCTCATTCTATAAAGCTTGCTCATTCAGAGGGAGATATTAACATCTGTCAACGATGAAAGTTTATCTTGAGGAGTCTCACATGTCAGGGACCAAAAGTGGGCACTCCTACACATCTTATGTCACATTAGTACCAAGAAGGGGGAACGGTTATTAACTAGGAGATTGGTAGGAAAACTGAACTACCTTATAATACTACAAGACTTAACATCTCATTTATAATCAATTTAACTAGTCAGCTCAAAAGATCACATGTCATAATTATTAAGAAGTAGCCCTAGAAATTCTGCAGAACCTCAAAAATGCTCCCAGAAAAAAAAAATCTCAAAATCAAGGTCACATTTATATTGTTGACCTATTCAATAACTAGAGAAAACAATTTCAAATAAGGTGAACATCATAGGTAAAGACTCTAGAAACTTTATCAGCAGTGAAGATGGAAAGGGATTCATTTCTGTAAATCTGTTTGACTATTGTTATCTAAAGGATCACATGGAAAACTCAAAAGTTGAAACAAAATTTTCAAGTAATTCATCAGCTTGATCAGCAAATTCACAAATGTACTGTCAAAAATGGTTTTGAATTAGTTGGGGCATACTATAATTTTTGTTGACCAAGTTGATGATTCCTAATCTGCAGATTTGCTAGCAAACAATTGTCCATGGGCATGCGTTATACTCACTCTGATGAAAGCTTGTTTAAACAAACCAAGCATGACAATTTTCAAGCTTGTTCGTTTTCTTATAAAACTTGTTCAAGTTTATTTATTAAAAAATTATTAAGCTTGAGCCAAGTTCAAACTGTTTATCAAGCTCAGCTAACAATATTATTATCCTTATAATTTAGGTAAAACATTGATATGACATATGAAACTTATATTATTACGATAATATAAACAATTTCAGAATGTAAAAAAATATTATTATATTTTTATGCATTTGAATTAAAAAACAAAAAATATATTTATAATTAAGCTTTACGTGAGTTGATAAATAAGTATATTCATAAATTGTTTATGGTTTTTTTTTTTCATGAACACTAATGAATACACTAGTATTCAAGCTTGTTTGTTTTATATATTTTTTCTATCGAATGAACACTTACCAAACTGAACACTAAGGTTGTTCATGAATGTCTAGTTCATTTATATCCTAATTCTCCTTTTACTCTGACATAGAAGAATATTAGCTTAAAAGCAACTTTACCGTTGCGCCAACCATAGAAGAATATTAGCTTAATTTGATTTTTTTTCACATGGATCCATATCAGCGATAAGCATCGCAAATGATTAGTCTGACCATCAGAATCGGACTGAAGTGTACCAGATATTTTGCTGCCTTCCCAAGGAAAGCTTCAATAATCTTCTTCCTTCCTCCAGGATCTAACGCCGCCCACCAATCCACGCACCCTTTCCTCCTCCAGAGGGCGTTTGCGGCCAGACCAGCAGCCAAAGTCTTCCCCTTAGCAGCCTTTGCACCCTTGGGCTTTTTCCCCCCTTCAGAGTTAACCCAAGACAACCGCAACGCCACCTCAAACCGGTTCGCTACAAACGACTCTATGCTATAATACCCTTTGTCCTTCAACCAAGAAAGCTCCAGCCACTTCGCCGCCAAATCTGTTACCTCTCCTCTGAGAAACCTCCCTCCCGAAATCGCATCCATCACCGCCACAAACCGGTCAACGTCCGCAACAAGATCCTCGGACACTGTGACCGTGTCGAGGAAGGTGGCATCCTCAGAGGAGGCAAAGAGGAGGAGAGATGCAGCGACATCCCTCTCGGCGGTGTCGATGGCAGCAGCTCGGGAGAGTAGGCCATGAGATCGGCGGAAGCAGAGGGAGGGGAGGGAGGGAGAGTTAGAAGGCAGATCGGTGAGGAGGAAGAAGAAGCCATGACCATGGCTGCGGAGGCGCTCGACCATTTGTAGGAGGAGATGGACGAAGTCAGGGTCGACGAAAGTGAGGGCCGCCTGGCGGTCGGCGCCGGAGAGGGCCGAGAACCACCGGAGGACGGCCGTGCGCGGGCTAGGGTTAGGCTTCAGGGCCTTGGAGAAGGCGGCGTGGTAGAGGGCGATGTGAGCAGTGAGAGAGTCGAGCAACTGCTGCGATTTCATCGCCATCTCTCTCACTCGATCGCTCCGAAAGAGACGACGGACGAGTTAGTGCCTTTCCACGCAGAGGAAGGGAAAAAAATTACAATTTAAAATTAAAACAGCGTTCTTTCTATCAAGAAGCCTTTTTATTGTATCGGGTGCTCCTTTTTCGAAACTTATTAAAATAAAATAGTTAATTGTATTAGAATCGTCAATCGAATTTTTTTTTTTTTTTATTTTAAGACGAATGTCCTGTTCGTCCCGGTGTATTCTTAGTTGGATCATTTGTTCCAATTTATTTTTTATCTATGTCTCATTTATTGATTAGACAGATCACATCAAATCATGTCAGATTACAAAGATGTATAATCTGATGTGATATATATGATCAATGAATAGGACATAGTTACACAAATAAAATATGATAGAGGATCATTTTTAAATTACTCTTTATTTTGTATGTTATTATAATAATAATTATAACAATTATGCAATTGTGTTATGATTCCGAGGGCATTTGTTCACGGTCTGTGGTGGTTAGGTTCGCTTATAATTAATTAAGAATTTAAAGTTTAAGATTTAATTATGATTATATTATTAAAAAAGAAAATTATTTGACTGTAGATTATAACCTACCGATTTATCTCATTTCACATAATTAGTGTACATGTAACCATCTTTGTAATTATTACAATACACCTTCCAATGATCCACCTCTTCTAACTTTATAATAGATCATGGTTGCCACCATGATCTATTATAAATTGACTCATCCCTAGAGTTGAACTATAACTATCATATCATGTTATTAGTGTTGATCAGGTTGAAATATCTATGTTACAGTAACAAGTGTATTCATATTAATGTTAATTAACTTATTATATTAACAATTTTTATTAAACATTTGTTTATTTTAACATTAATAATAAGTCTTACAGTCGACTCATTAGTTTTTCCTCGTAATATAAAAAAAAATCTTATTTTCTATATTTTTTTTAAATACAATATGTCCATTAATAACGTTACAGTTTATCCACGTCAATTGTAATATCATTTGGGTGTTGTATGACTCACGTGTGGATGTCAAATCAAAACGGGGCATTGTTTTTTACAATTCCATTAATAAAAGAAGGTCAATTGTTTTTTTAAAGCAATTATCAAAATCTACCCATAAATTTCTAGATTTACTAAAAGATATAGGGACTTTAATATTTATAAAAAAAACGCACTTAATTATATACTCCTTTTATTTGAGCAGGGATCATCAATCGTTGGATCAGATCAAAAAATCAATATTTGAATCTTACCACCGATTTAATGGCCGATGTTCACTAGTCCAGAGATGGACTAGAGATTGTGGTATAGAGATGAATCTCAACTACTTTTATTTTACTCCTTGTCAATTTTCATTTTTCTCTCTTTAGGTTCTCTTTTCAATCCATACAATCTCTCTTCTCTCCTCACTCTATTTCCAATTTTTTTTTAAATTTCTCTTTCCACTCCTATCTTTCTTTTTTCACGCATGCAAAAATATCATATTCACATCAGACCTAATATTGAATTATAACAGGGTCAACGTAGACACTAATGGGGTAACTAAGATTTATGATCGATTCTTTTTTATTGCATTTTAACACCCTAAGGATATAAAATAAGTAAGTGACGGTACCGTTAAACTTTCTTATAGTATTTTAAATTCACAGGATCTGAAATGGGTATAATCGGACATATTTAGGTTTATCAGTAAGTTTTGGTCAAAATTCACTAATATACCTAGACTTGTCCGATTAGACTCATTTTAAGTCCACGTGGATTGCTAAGGCTGCAAGGAGTCTAATATTATTGATATTCATTGCTTATTTTGGATTCTCTAGAGTGCTAAAATGTAATAAAAAATAATTATTTCTAAACCCTAGTGACCCTCATTGGGCCTAATATGATTC
>JBAMIB010000097.1:1404570-1414609 GCA_037177415.1 Kaempferia rotunda | reverse complement strand
TAGGGAAAGCATTAAATGCATTCCAGATCAAATTTAGGTTGTATACATTTTCTCCGAGATTCGTTAGTTCCGTTATCAACTCTTGTAGCTTGGTGTGTAACTGTGTGATTGTTTTGCCTTCCTTCAATCAGAGGTTGGTTTTCTAGTTCTGGAGGAGGTCTCATCTCACAAGCATGGCTTTGGAGGTCTCTTTTAGGAAATTTTCCTAGAGCTCTCACAGAAGTGTAGGTTCCTATTCGACTTACCTCTTAAGGTGGCAGAGCGGTAAGTAGATTGAATTCTACTTTCCTATTTGCTACAAACTGTGCTTGTTCTTTCTTTGTCTAGTTTTCTTCTTCCTTTATCTCGTCGTTGTTGTCTATAGGTGCTACAAAATCATTTTTTAAGATTAGAAATATATCAAATTTGGTTTTGAAATATACCTTCATCTTTTTTTTTCTAGTGTCTGAATTCTCCTACTTAGGTTTATGGATACTTGTTCAGATCATTATCTTGTGTGCTTCATTTGGCAGTTAGTCCTCCTAAAGTGACCTTGCTATGATAACACTTGAATGTCCCATAGGGCTAGCAAGAAGGGGGTGAATTGCCTGCAAGATAAAGCTATCTTTCTCGAACTTTATAACTTTAATAAAAACACCAAAACAAAATGAAATAATAAATAAAAGAGTATGAAACACATAATTTTTACTTGGTTCACAATCTGAGGATTGCTACTCTAAGGAAGATAAGCTCAGTATCAAAAACTCCTTCTCGATCAAAACATCGAAGGCAGAGAAACCTCGTATATGGAAATGAAGCTCGTAAATAAAGAAGCTCGGAATACAAGATCGTACAAAGTATGTTGTTTCAAATAAGCTGAATCATGACTCTATTTATAGCTTTGGTCAGTTTCTGACCATTGAGGTTCTGGGCTCCTAGACCAGTCTGGTCACCCCTAGGTCGGTGCCACAGTAACAACTCTTCAACGACTACTGTAAAATATTGTATCCACTTTCGGACACCTGAAATGCACTGACCTTACACACCAGGCAATGTTTACACGACGGGTACCCTGAGTTATCCGGGCACCCGGACTAGGTCAGGGCGCCTAGATGGTCAGGGCGCTCGAACCAGGTAAGGGCTCTCAGACCAGCTAAGGGCGCTGGACCAGGTCTGAGCTCCTAGAACAGTCAAAGTCAACATTGCATTAACTTTAACCCGGGTTGATTCCAGTTGACCCCGATCGCTTCTAGTCACTTGGGTGATCTCGAACATCCAAAATAGGTCTCACCCCAACCCATTTTCAATCCTTCTCGAGCGAACTTCCTCCCCCCAGCTTCTCATCCCGTGGATCGCTACGCGCGTCCGTCTCACTCTACCAATGTACTCTTCCGCAGCTTCTCATTCCTCCGATGCACCGAGTCCACCGACTCTCTTCCCATGCCATCCTTCTCATTCACCGCTTCTTTCACTCGACTTCTTGTGTTCCTAAACTCCTGCACACTTAGACATAAGGTTAGAATACCACAGGATCTAACATAACCTTGGTTAATCACATCAAAACCAACTTGGACACCAACATATACTTGTTGTAAGAGTAATACAATTTCAAATAGTTAGCGTTCCATGGTTAATCCAACCTCTTGCTATTGGAGTCAACCAAGTAGTACGCTCCTGTGCCCACCTTCTCTATCACTCGAAGCAGTCCTTCCCATCAAGGTTCCAACTTGCCCATGTCTTGGACCGATTTTACCTTCTTCTATACTAGGTGTCCAAACTAGAACGAAAGGGATATTACCCATTTGTTGTAGTTGAGGCACATCCTTTGGTGGTATGCCATAAGCCGAGTAGCATCCTTCGCCCTAGTTTCAAAAATAAAATCTAAGTTGATGAGGACTACCATTATCCTATTCATACGCACTTCTTATAAAAGATTCATCATTGACTTCTGGTGGAACAACTGCCTCGCCTCCATAGACAAGATGAAATGGAGTCATTATTGTGCTTTCTCAAAGGTGTTCAATATGCCTAAAGGATACTAGACAACTCTTCCACCTAGCTTCCCTGAACATAATCTAGCTTGGTTTTCAACCTTTTGACTATTTCTCGATTAACTACCTCTACATTCCCATTGCTTTGTGGGTAAGCTACTGAAGTGAAATCTTGTTGAATATTAAAATCTTCACACCATTCTCTTAAACGTTGACCCTAGAATTGTCACCCATTGTGGGAGACTAGTCGGTAGGGTAAGCTAAACTTACAGATGATGTTTTGCCATAGGAACTTCATAACTTCTTGCTCAGTTACAAGGGCTAAAGGTATGACCTCATCCACTTAGAGAAATAGTCTACAATTACAAATAAACAACTTCTTTTGCCATTTACCAATGGTGAAAAGCCCCATGATGTTCATACCCTATTGATCAAAAGGGCAACCACTATAGCAGTCTTCAAGAACTCAGTTGGTCGACAAGATAGGTTTTGATGTTTTTGACAATGGGAACAAGTAGTGACAAATCGAGTTGTATCTGCATGTAGAGTCGACCAAAAATACCCAGCCAGTATTTTTGGGCCAATGTTCTCCCTCTGCCATGGTTGCTACAGATGTCCTCATGGATTTCTCGTGTGACATAGTTGGTATCTTCCAGATCCAAACACTTAAGAAGGGGTCGAGAAGACCGCTGATATAAAACACCCCCGATTAGAGTGAATCGTTGATGTGCATAGGTTACTTATGTATTTAGACCTTTATTAGCACATATCTATTTGTATTTTATGAATATGATATATGTTTATTACACCTTATTTTATTATTATGTCGTACTTGCATTCTATTTGTTTTGAAATTTACTCTTTCTTTGTTTTAATTGACATGACGCAATTTGGAGCAGAAGTGGAATCGAGACACACATTGAGGCAACTTGTGAATATCTAGCAACCTGATCGTATCCCCTAGCATGATCGTGTGACCTCTCCCTATAAAGCCACGGGCAGGTCATGCCTCTAAGGCACTACTATGCGTGATTCTCAACATTCCACAGGGCCCCGCCGTGCCAAAAGGCACGACTGTGCCTCATCCTTAATTAGCTGAACATATAGGTTGGTCATGCCAAAAGGCATGGTCATGTCTATCTTCTCAACAAGGGACACATCTGGCCGTGCCTCATTTCCTCAACCGAGCACACGTCCTGACTGTGCCTACCAAGCATGGCATGCCTCTTTGTTCACTGTGTGCATGGCTTATTTGTGCAAGGGGCACAGTCGTGTGCACCTAGGGCAAGGGCCACCTGACCCGATCCTATAAATAGGGATTTTCTCCCCTTTCTTATTATGTTTGGTTTGAGGTTTAGCCCTTACCTTAGGGAAGAGTTTTATCCCTTAAGGGAACCCTAGAAATTTCATCATTACCGAGCCATCAACGATTCGTCCTCCTTCGGAGCAAGGGAACACCTCCAGCAATGCCGAAATCCATGGATAAACATTTCTCTTCTCTTTATTTCATGTATTGAGTTGTAGAATACTATTTTCTTTGTGTATTGGTCGTATCTCCCTTTTTTATGAAGTAGATTCTTTGATTCTTAGGATGTAGAAAGTAGTTATAATGTGTTGTTGATCTATGAACTATATATATGTTATTTTCTTGTTCAATGAAGTATTTATGCCATGTTCTATGTGTGTATGTTGTATACATATAGATTGTGGTGGATTGGTCACCTTGTAGAGGAGAAGAGCTAGATTGTATGATCGTGGAACTATGTGATAATCCTTTAAGCGGACTTTCTAGAATGATCCTCTTCGAATTAGATCGATTATCTATAAAGAAATATC
Organism: Kaempferia rotunda; assembly: GCA_037177415.1. Classification (NCBI taxonomy): domain Eukaryota; kingdom Viridiplantae; phylum Streptophyta; class Magnoliopsida; order Zingiberales; family Zingiberaceae; genus Kaempferia; species Kaempferia rotunda. Next base: position 1,410,803 of record JBAMIB010000097.1, on the reverse strand, counting down.
TAATTAGAGGTTAAAAGCTTTTCCCAAATTAATATTAGGAAGCGACTTATGTTGTATAGATTGTATAACCGCTTAGCTCTATGATAGGGGTAGCCCTTTTCCCAACAAAGGGAATAAATGGATAATGAAAAATAGATATTGAGAGAGAAAAAATAATAAAAAATAAAGATAAGATAAATTTTAGAGAAATTGCTGTATTAAATACTAAAAAATAAATATCTAAATTTAATAAGTAATTTTTTTTATTTAAAATTTTAAATTTTAGATAAGAAATAGATGCTCGGAATAATCTTTATATTGATCCGTTATTTTAAACTTGTATAGGATACATCTTATGGTGGCAAAGGTGATGCGCTCGCCCTAGCATCTCCATCAAATCTAGGTCAAAACGGGAAATAAATCACAGAAAATTACTAGTCATTCTAATACAAACTAGTTGCATAAAAGAGATTTTTTATTAGGTTTGGTCGAATTTCAAATCCCAAACTTCATTATGATATCACCAAGTGCGCTAGCCATGGCCCATGGGGTCATGCAGGATACATCATATCAGTACATGAAGTGAGGACTTGTAAGAGAGGTATACTCCTCCGCGACTGATTAGGGGGGATCGAAACTCGAGTTTGAGCATATATTGTCGCCGCATGAAGCGAAGACTTGGGGTGAAATTTGCATTCGGTCGGGCACTCGTCGCTCTACGCCGTTAACAATGTCGGCCTGCTCCGTGGCTCCATGCCCTCGACTCCTAGGTCGGCTTCCGCCTCTGAACTTGGCAAGACCAAGAGCTTGTAGCTTCCATGTTCCTCTGAGGATCCATTGCGGCATTCGACGAGCCGGCGCGAGGAAACCACTCTGGAGAGACAGGGTGATGTCCACGGAAGCGATCCAGGTGGTCCAGGCCCTTAAGTTCGCTAAGACCTCCACCTCCTCTTCACCTCATCGGGTAGACAACGTGATCGATGCTCGATTTGGGAGGCTTCTCAAGGCTGACCAATTGGCTGTTCTCGACGAACTCCAGCGACAGGACGAGTGGCAACTCGCCCTAAAGGTAATTGTCTAATCGTATCTAAGTTTTAATTTATCGGTGCTACATATATTTGTCTCGCTGGGTTCTTGACCAGTTGAAAAATAACAACTCCTAGAACCAAGACTTCAATACACGATTAACAGAAATATCAACTCGACAAACACTGAAAAAATTTAATTCCTTGTAATTTCTTATTTGGTTCATTTGGTGCCATATGGTGATGGCTATGTACCTCCAAGTCTTCAAATTTGGCTATGACTTAGTTAAGTTTGAAGAATGAAGAAATAATTGAAAGCCCGTTGCTTTAATCACTATGTCCAATATTTAATCATCTACATTCTGAAATCGCTGCCGCTTAGTATTTTCATAGTTGGATGATAATTCTAAGCTCACAGTTTCTTATGGGCACAAAGTTCCTACCATTTTCTATCTCTTGGAGTACCTCAATAATCTATCCCCATTAAGTTGAGCTAGTTCACATTGTGACTTAAGCCAGTGCAACCCTGTTTGCTCACCCATTGACAGAGTTAAGGATTTATGTTTATTGATTAGATCAAGATTAACACTTGGACTAACTTAACTAACATGGAGATGTATTATCTCCAGTAGCAGGTTTCAAACACGAGATTTCATATGCTTCAATACCATATTAAAGATGTCTTAGACTAAGTTATCCAATCAACTTTATCTTGACAGTGTCAATAACATACCTTTAGTTAGGTTAAGCCAGCTCATTTGCTGGGCTCGCTATAGTCCAATTAACTCAACCTTATTTGTTAAGAATTAAATATATGAACGATCCCTTTCCTAACAATGCAGAGTTACTAGTTTTACTTTTTTAACATTCTTTACATATCCCTTTTAAGTTGAGTTTGTTCGTGTGTTAGTTTTATATCAGTCTATTTCACTCTAACCTCCCACACACAAGGAGTATTATGTGTTATGGTATATATTTATTTCTATCCTTACAGTTTAAGCTTTTAGTAAGTTAACCACCAGTTAAATTTAACATTTATACAAGTAACTATTATAAAGTACCAAATATATGTTTAACTGTTTACAGATTTTCTGTAAGTCTTTAGCATGATAGTCTTATAACTTGTTCATAAGAGTGAAAGAAAGAAGGGAAGAAGAGTGGGAAGGTTCCCTTAATTTTGAAAATTAAGTGCAAAGTACACTATGTAAGGGAAAGGAGAGGCATCTCCTTGTTATTTCTTCTCTGCCTTTAAAATGATCATGCCGAAGATAGGAAAGAAATTCCTTTCTTTCCTTCTGAAGCAGCAGATCTTGGAATCACAAATTGATTGGAGGAGATTATATTTCAAACATAGGTGTACTTAATAAGTATGATCTTACTTATGTCACTATCCATAATCTAAATCACTTAACCAGATTTGAGGGTCAATGTTTCAAACTAGATCAATTTATACCATTTTGTAAATTTTCTGGTCACTTTATTTGTCTTATCCAATTAGTGATGTAGTTGTGTTAAGTATTTGTTGAGTTCAAACATTTGGCATGCTAGAGGGAGAGTGGGTTTTAAAATGCAATTGAAATAGTGTTCTCCTTGAGTTGCCTTGACTACATGTTAAACACACATGAAAACCTTGGATTTATTGGATAGACAATGTCTTGTCGCCTTTCTTTACACTACTAGGTTGCAAATTGTGTGAGAATTAAGGAAACTAAGAAAGTGGTCCACAAAAAGCGTTTAATGTGATTAAATTTGTTTCTTCTTTTATGCCGATAAAACAGCACATCTAAGTTACTATATTCATTTTCAACCCTTGGAAAAAGTGAAAGTTACTATATGCAGGCTTCGAAGTAAAAGAATAAATGAAAATTCGTCTACTACATGGGATTCTAACTGTTTTTTTTTATAATTGATAACATGCCTTAGCTTCATAAAATTGTACTTTTTTTAAAAAAAATAAAAACCCTTAAAAACTCAAACTTTTTCTAATCAAACCTATTAAAAAAAACTAAATAGACTTTTATTGAAACTAGCTATGCTATCATATCCTATAATTTATGGAATATTTTTAGCCTATATATAGTTAAAAAATGCTTTCTCACACTCCCCTTCAAGTTGGTGAATAGATAGATATTTATCATTTCTAACTTGGATACAATCCTTTAAAACTCTAAGATACTTAGTTGTTCATACTTATCTTCATAAAGGGTATAAATTGACTCTCTCTAGTCTTTGATGAAGTGTTTGTGCTTCATTCGATGATGTTGTATTGAATTGTGAGATATGCTAATTGCAGACATTTCACAATAAGGTCTTGTTGGATCATCCCACTTGGTTTGCCACAATAGTTTACACATTATGAACCATTCCTCAAAATTTTGCCTTTGCACTAGATCATGTTACCACATGTTGTTTCTTGCTTTTCCATGTCACACGATTTATCACAAAAAATGGTGTAATATCCAATGGTTGAACTTCTATCAACCCATTGACCCAACCCAACATCATCAGCATCTATATATGCCTTTAGCACCTTAATTTTTTATTTTAAAAAATACTCTTTACATGTGCTCCTTTGAGGTATTGCAATACTTGGTGGACTACTTGCAGATTGACTTCTCTTATTCTATATTTGTTCATGTATGAAATAGAAGATAAATAATTTTTCCTACGAGCTATTAATACATTTCCTTATTTTTTTGTGACATCTTTCTCTACAATTCAAAGGCTAATATTTGGATCTTTTAGAGTAATTGCTGGTTTGCATGTTGTTTCTTTGAGGAGATAAGTAATATACCTTTTTTGGGAGATAAAAATGTCTTGCTTAGAATTAGCCCCTTTATTTTGTCACTGTTATATCATCGACATATACTAAGAGCGTTGTGACTTCTTAAAATGAGTGTTTAATAATTCATATGCCCCTTGGCTTTGTTTATACCCCATGACATTTATAACTCTTGTAATTCATGGTTGTGGTGATTGCCTAAGTCCATATAAGGCTTTCATATAGTATGAGCTTCTAAATTATTTTCATATCCTAATAGGACCTCTATATAGATTTCCCCCTCTTGTTCTCTATTCAAAAATGCATTATTGACATCACGCTCGTTTTTAGAATTTGGGTTGTATTGTTGAACTTGCATTGGATCAAGGATTTTCTAGCTATGTTTTATCGAGTATCACATTTTCTAATGATAAAGTGATGATTTTCTTGCAAAGGTTCAAATATAGGATTTGACATATAGTTAGATACCAACTTAGACATTGGAAGTAATGACCGATTGAGCAAGAAATCCTCATCGTTATATTCTAGTATGAAATTCTGCATTTAAAGATAAGATGTGGGGACCTAATGCATATGTTAATTGAAAGTAATGCACATAAGATTGCTTTGATAGAGGATGTGGTAACACTTGTATCCCTCTCTGAGTTAAGGTATAAATCAAATATCCTAGGGACAATATTATTTGTAGTGTGTATGTCTTTATCCCACTAAGTGGGATTTGTTATATGGATACTTCTCATGTTGTAAATAGCGGTACATAATATATAAATGGTCATTATTTTTATGATGTTTATGCATAAATAAGCTTTATACAATACAATACAATTTATATAACGCACAAATAAATATATAAATGTAACTAACAAGATAATTAATAAAAATTCATCACATATTAATACTAAAAATGTAATATGATTACTTTTACCAAAAGCCTAACTTTAAAATTCAAAGTTTCAAACAAGCCAATAAGAACTAGACTAAGCATAACAAATCTTCTAAATCATTTATACATGCACCATCAACTACACCTATAATCCTGATCATCAGACTCGAAATCAATATATTCTTCATTCTCCTCCTTATCTAAATCCTCATCAAGTTTTCTAATGAGAATGTTCCTTGCGCTCTGTTACGAGTCCGCTAGTGTATGGAAACATCATCAGTAATATAAAAGATTATTGTATCCACATAAAGCTGGAGATTATGCACTAGAAAGGAGAACTCAAGCGAGCTAGCTAGACAATTTGAAGGGTTTTGTGATAGAAATTAAGCATGAGAGATAAGAGTAGAGGGATAGAGAAAGAATCTAGGAGTCCAAGGTCTAGAGGTGTTTTAGGGTTTTAGTTTCATTGTAATGATAATTAACATGCTATGGATAGCTCACCTCCTAGTCTCAATACTTAAGTCTTGTAGGTGATCTAGCTATGCATCAATACTACCCCGTGACGGTGAATCAGAATATTCCCCTTATGTGTATCATATGTTATTAAGTAGGGTAGGTAACCAAGAGAGTCCAGTTAATGGATCACTGTTACGATCCGCAAGTATACGAAATCATCGTCAGTAATATAAAAGATTATCGTATCCACAGTGACTGTTGATTAAACACTAGTTGACTTTGCATGGTGAATTATCTAGACAATCGAAGGATGGTTGTATTGAACAAAAGAAGAGTTCAAGAAGGAAGAGAGAGAGAGAAAGAAGTTGATCTTTGGTAGTGGAGAGATTCTAGGGTTTCAGTTTCATTGTGATGACAATTAACGTGCTATAGATTGCTCGTCTTCTATTCTCTACACTTATGTTTTGTAGGTGATCTAACTATGTATTCAACGCTACCCCGCGATAGTGTATCAGAATACACCCTTATGTGTATCCTATATTAGTAAGTAGGGTAGGTAACCTAGTTCGACCACTGTTGGCTACACAAGTCGACTGGTCTATTTATTAGTCGACTGGTGTCGGGCTGAGTGGATTTTATGTTCCACTCTCTCCTCCTATTTAAGGAGGGCTCTTGGGCATGAAATAGACTAGTGCTTAAGTGTACAATTTCTCTGTAATTGCCCAAGCTCTCTAGATCTCTTCTTCCTCCCAAACTCACTCTTATTTTTAAGAGGAAGAAGACTTTTGTGAGAGCTTTGCTTCACCAAGAAGAAGCAAGTTCTTATTAGGAGAATTGTGTGCGCGTGTGAACCCTTAGATTAGTCACCTTCGCTGGAGGTGGATACCAAGTAAACGAATAGTGTTAGCATTATTCTTCTTGTTTTGTTTTAGTTTCTTTGTGTTTGTTTTCCGCTTGCGCTAACCCTAGTAGGAAGAACCAACATCCGATCCTCTACAGTCTGGGTAATCAGAGCAGGTCTGGGCGATGGTCCGAGCACCCTGGACCAGTTTCGGGCGCTTGAAATGGTCAACGTTGACTGTGATTCGGGTTGACCCCGGTCACCTCC
>JBAMIB010000097.1:1309930-1325851 GCA_037177415.1 Kaempferia rotunda | reverse complement strand
TGTATTGGTTCTTAAATAGTAAATTTGAGTTCCAATATTTAGTTCCTGTACATTTTATAGTCTATTCTTACTTTCTTCGCTATTAGATTGGTTTCAATTAGGTCCTTGTTTTAACTCCACAGATCACACATAGCTATGTTCTCCTTACGTTCTTTTCTTGTCTTTTTTCAGTTGATTCTTTTGACTCAGGTTACCGCAACATGTATGCATTTAAATCTTGGATTTTCTTTCTAGTTTTAAGTTCTTAATAAGTTCATGTAGTTATTCTAGTGTATTTTGGAGCTAACTTCGGATTCATTTTTTCCTCCACCATGATACTTGTCTTGGTCGGAATGTTTTCAGGACTTATGTCTTATGCCAGTTTATCATTAATCTTATGAGTTATGATGTGGGCACCTCTTAATTCTGGTATCATCGAGGATAATTAAACTAAAACACACTGAATCAACGCTGGATTTTAACACCAAGTTGGATCATGCCAACTTTGCTAGAGCCCTAGTTACTTTTTGTACTTATTTGGCATTGACAAAACTTAAAACATTCTACTGTACATTTATGATGGTCCTGGAAACGGTCCCTAACATTATAACTATGCAAAATCCTCCTAGTTTTCTCCCAAATGTTCAGATGCTGCAAGTAATGTGAGGTAGCCAGGCATCAATTTGTTTTCGTCCTGAACTCCACACAATAATGATGCCACACAGACTTCTTTCTTAGCCAAATTTTAAAGTTGAGATTAGCGGTAGGGTGTTTTCCTTTTCTGGAATTAGGTATTTCAATTGCAAGATTTGATCCAGGCATCAATTTATTTTTACCCTGAATTCCACACAATAATGATGCCACACTCCTCTTTCTTAGCCAAGTTTTAATGTTGACAGTAGTGTGGTAGAGTGTTTTCTTTTTTTCGGAATCACGTATTTCAATTGTGATGTAATCAGCTCTAGAATAGCTGGGTCTCATGGCTTGTTGTTGTATGGTTTAGATGCGAGTGCTTAGTTCCTATGAGGTTATTCTATGAGCTTATAGTTGAGATTGGTGTAGTATCTACAATAATTTTTTCTCTGTAACCAGTGTTATAAGTCAACTTGTATGCATTCCTTTACTGACTTACGTTACAATAATATGGATTGTTGAATCTTTCATCTCATGTTTTTTTTTTGTTATTATTGTCAGTGCTCCACTTCCCACATGCACCAGTCATTAAGACATCCATCTTTATTATCTGCTATTTCTCAACGTTTTGTGTTTACATCTTCCTCGTCACCTGAGCCTGAAAAGGAGGCAAACCAATCTGATGTAAGCAGCACTGAGTCTGACAACAAAAGTGGTGATGCTGCTAGTTCCGAGAAGTCACATGAAGCAGATGTTAGCTTGGAATCTAAAGGCTCCAACTCTCAGTCTAATAAAAGAAAGAGTACAAAAAGAACTGAATTTTCTGATTCAGAGGAAGAGAAAGACCTATCGTTTGATGATCTAGTCAAGATTGTAGCAGAGAAGGAAGAGTTACTGGAATTGAAACACAAGGAGATTGAAAAAATGCAAGATAAAGTTCTTCGTAGTTATGCTGAAATGGAAAATGTTATTGATCGGACAAAGCGTGAGGCAGAAAACTCAAAAAAGTTCGCAATACAGGTATAACTTGTGGTTTTCTTTTTTGTTTACTTATTCTCCTTTTTTTGCTGCATTGTGTCAGTTTCTTTGGTCATTATGGAGGAATATGTCTGTTTTGGTTCAATTATGTGCAGAGTTTTGCTAAGGGCCTACTAGATGTTGCTGACAATCTTGAAAGAGCTTCATCTGTTGCCAAGGATAGCTTCTCGAAGATAGATGAATCCAAAGACTCCATTGGAGCTGTACCACTTATAAAGACCTTGCTCGAGGGTGTTGAAATGACGAATAAACAACTTGCAGAGGTAAAAATCATCTCTGAACCCTACTAATTCTAGTTCAAACTTATTTTTTGATTTTATTTGTTACTTATAATGGATCTCTGTAAGGGTTTTGTATTGTATTAATTCATGGCAAATCTGTTGAATTTCAAAACTTAAACTAGTATATGTAATATGATGAAAAAGCAACCTTGTTCGTGCAATTGATAAAACAAAATCATAGCATTTACTAGGAAAGTACAAAGGGCTTTTTTAAGGAATTGTATTTTTGAGATATTTTTGTTGACAATCATGTATTGATGTGATGTGAGATGATTGTTATGCAGGCATTTGACATGACTAGATCCCAAGAATATTTCTTTGTTATGGTCGTGGTGCTGGGATGATATCCCCTTTAAAAACTGCATTTGAAAGTGGTTCTGTTACAAAAATAGGTGTCGGTATTATTTTGCCAACATGTGAATGTTTTGGGGTTGTAGAATACCTCTGCTAGTAGATTTGTTGATTATTGTTCTGATATGAACGAATAATTAGTTATGTCTAGCTTTCCTGCTTTTCAAAAGGAAAATATGGAGGAAAATTCATAACAATTCAATCATGGCACAAGACATGTAGATGGTTTTACCAGTGAAATGTCTTTAATATGTGTATTCCCGAGGATCATATCCTATCATATATAACCCTATCAGCATTTGAGTGAAGCATTTCTGTTGAAATTGCTTTTATATTCTTCTACATAGAACCGTGTTTGATTTTCCTTTTCTTCCAGTTCCTAATTGTCATGCTTAGGTTAGGTGTCACTTTAGTGAACATTGAACTAAAAATAGTATATTATGATTCCTTTTGTTGGTCATGCACTGCAAAAAAGTTGACAAAAAAATTGTCATTAAAACTTAATAATTTGTCATTAAAAGTTTTGGTCACAATAATTGTCACTGGGTTGATTGGCCTATGCTTGTTGTTAAAACTTTGATACAGCATTAATAGTACCTACTTATATATGTGCGTGAATATATAAAAGATCATAATATCCAACAGTAGTTAGGCGTAAATCTATTGATAAAAGGAGAGAAATTAGGTTAAAATGATACTGAATAGTTAGGATGTCCAATTGATTTTATAGTTTCTGAATCTATTGAACTGGAATGTGCAAGAAGTAGAAGAAACTTAAACACTCACATACATATATAAGAATTCTCCATCAATCTCTTAAAAGTTTATATTCCAACAAATAAAGTATTATCTTTCAGCTAATTAGATGTTGCATCTTCCATACAGTTTTATATGCTTGTTGGCGTTTCTATGAGGACATTTTTTTGACTTCCATATTTGATTTATTCGACTTTTTGAAGAAGTATGCCTGCTACTTCTCGAGCTATATTTTTGTTGTAAATTTCAATTCTATGTATTTTTTTAAATATTATTTTTTCTTATCAACAATGTTTTGAGATTGAACAAAGTGTTTTTGACATGTCCCTTGCTTTGAAAGTGTTTATCTAAATATAGCTAGCGCCTTCTTGATTCATTTCTGTTGGCTCCTGCCATTTCCAATATGGTATTCTTTATATAGTTATTATTGTTTGTTTATAAATGGAATGCTTTGATGGAATTAGGTGTTCAGGAAATTTGGAGTGGAGAAGTTTGATCCTTTGAACGAACAGTTTGATCCACACATGCATCTTGCAGTTTTCCAGTTACCAGATTCTTCCAAACTACCTGGTACAGTTGCTGTGGTCGTGAAGGTAAGCAACAACATTAGACTCATTTTCGTTCCCTATATTATAAATTGACACTATACTCTGTTACCAATAAATAATCTTATTGTCTCCTATGTGGAAATTACATTAACTGGATCTTGAATTTTCTATATCTCATATCTTATCCCTTTTTTTTTTTTGTATCTTGCACCCTCTTATATGGTGGTGTCTCTTTGTAGTTATTTATTATGCTAACTTTAGCACATGCTTTTACTTTATGTAAAGCCATCATACTTAATCGGTTAGATTATTTGTTTGGAAACGACACGGACAGAAACATTCTGTTGCCGAGACGAGCATATTAAGACGGACATATGGTTGTTGGAAAAAAATATTGTATTATTTAGGAGCAACTAGGTATATCTCCAGTAGTATTTTCTATAGTTGAACAATTGAATCCTTTATTTTATGGGTGATTTGGGAGTTAAATAAAAAGTTGTCTTACATACAAGATAAGAATACTGTTGGAACTAATGGAGCCCCCAGGGCTATGGTGCAGCGGGAAGGGCGTTCAGTTGTTTTCTAGACACTCACAGTTCGATTTCTAGCTACGACACATTTGCATGAATTTTTCCTCCAAATGAGACTTACAACTAAGAGATGTTGAGTTTCTGGGCCGCCTGCTGTGAGTGTTTCCCGATTTATCCTGGTGGCCAATGGTAAACTTCCGTGGGGCCGGACCGGCCATCTCACGGCTAGTCAATGAGGCTAACTGGATTTATTATTTTTTTGTTAGGACTAATGGAGCCGCTTGGTGTAGATACATGAATTCAAAAGTTTTTATTTATTATTTATTGTAATTGAGCGCAATTTTGTTTAGTAATTTTGTTGTATCCTTCATATCCTTGTGTCTTGTTCTTCTCTGAACAATGATAACAATGAGGGTATGATATCCCTCCCTCCATTTTCACTGTTCATGCTCATCTGTCCCTCAAGTAAATTTATCCTGTAAACTAAAAGTCTGTCCTTTCTTTAGAACCTTTTCCATGATTTCAGGCTAAAATTTTCAATGGGTCAAATATAGGTATATTTTCTAAATTAGATCATACAACATTAGCTCCATTTTATGCTAAGATCTTCATGCGGCAAATAGTTTCCCTTTTATCATCTTTTTTTATTTATATACAATAAAAGCTTAATTATAATAAATCTATTAAAACAATTACAAACATAACTAACCCAATCCATGATGTGATTGTTAGTTGGCATCTATTTCATTCAGCTTTTGCACAAGCTACTAACACGAATAGCTTCAGTGGTTTGATTATTTTGCTTCTGTTTTGCAGTCTGGCTATATGCTACATGATCGTGTTATTCGTCCAGCCGAAGTTGGTGTAACTCAAGCTCCTGATGGGACGGACCAAAATTCTGGCGAATGAGAAGCAAGTGTTTTGTTGTGTTCAATGTTAGGTGGAAGCTTGAATGTTTACAAGCAATGAGAATGTATTAGTTGATCTTTATCGATCTCAGATCATTTTTGCCTGACCTCAAAATTTGTTATTATGGGTTGAAACTGAACTAGAATGATTTCAATCGGCCATCAGGCTTAGTTATAGTTTTAACTCATTTATAAATGAGGTTGATATTTTACTTTTGACTATTTGTGGCTACCGGAAATTTTGTTATGTAACCGTCAAATTCGCCTAGAATTTTAATGAGCAAAAATTAAGAAGATTTTTTTTTTAATAATTCAAGGGTGGTTTCATTTGAGTTTTTATGTAAAAGATAATTTATCTAGTATAAAGTGGCCTAACTATTCTTCAATATTTATTATTATTATTATTATTATTATTATTATTATTTCACCTATATTTAACTGTTATAGTTGTAATAGTTTTATAGCTGTTACAATTATAATAAGTATAATTTATAGGAGTAAGTAGTTATATTTCTGTTAGCTGTTAAAAATAAAAATTTTAAAAAATATTTTAAATGATATATTTTTTTTAAATTTAAGATTGAGTTTATACTAGGTAATAAATGTTAGTATTTAAATAAGTTTTAATTTCAAAAGTTACATGACGTTCACGTTAATTGATGATAAAAGACGATTCGTTCGCCCTCAACGTCTCCGTCAATCCGTCCCAGGGCGCGTTCACGTTAATAGTAATTGCTATAATATTGTATCAATAAAGAAATCATAGTGGTTATAACTACAGTGACTCATTCGGACACCTCATAAAAAAAAAATAAAAGTGGGTGTCATATTGACTATTCAAAAATAATCCTACAATTTTAACCTTAAATGAGATATAGTTTTGATCTGTATCAAAATTGAATTTAATATTTAATTTATTTATATAAATTATGCTATACTTGAATTTTCTTTTCTTTTTTCTTTTAAAAAGAAACAGCGAATTCCCGCTACAGTAGACAAATCTGAAATGCGACATTGCCGTTCCATGATGTCGTCATCTCACTTCCTCTCCGCCATGAATCATAATCAGAAGTCGTTCATTCTCGATCAATCGCTCCAGATTGATTTCGTATCCGACACTCGAACGGCCCATACGGATGCAATCTGTGAATGCCGTCATAGCGCCATCATGTTACTGCCACGGCCACGATTCGGAATCGTCGGAGATTTTTTTTTTTTTTTTTAATCCTTGGAAAAATACAATCTTGTATTCTAAATCCGTCTATTGTTTTGTCTGTCGATTGCTTCCCAAATCTCGCAGCTTTCTCTTTGTGCGTCGGCGATGGACGAACGGGAACCCGACTTCTGTGCCTCCAAAGACCTCTCCGACGAAGTCTGCTCGATGGGCAGCTTCTTCGACGACCTCCTGAACGACGGCCAGCACCATCAATGCACCCACACGCACACCTGCAACCCTCCGGGGCCCGACCTCGCCCACACCCACACCTGTTTTCACATCCACACCAAGGTGCTCTCGGCGGACGAGACCGCGGAGTCCGCCGAGAAGAGCTCTTCTGCAAAGAGGAGGCCCGGCGGCAACCGAGAGGCGGTGCGCAAGTACAGGGAGAAGAAGAAAGCTCATGCCGCGTCGCTGGAGGACGAGATCGCCCATCTCAGGGCGATCAACCAGCAGCTGATGAGGAGGTTGCAGGGCCAAGCTGCGGTCGAAGCCGAGATCGCCAGGATGAAGTGCTTACTTGTGGATCTGAGGGGAAGAATCGAGGGAGAGATTGGATCTTTCCCTTACCAGAAACCAGTGAAAGGAGGGAGCGGTGATGATTTTGTCCCTAACATCATCACCGCTCGGTCAAGTATGCCAATTGGTGTTTGGAATCTAAACTCATGCAGTTTCCAATGCGATGACAGGAGTTATTGCCTTTATCCAGGGACGCAATCCAAGAATGTGGGAGAAACTGGTGTTCCTAATGTCGGAGCTGCAACAACCGTTGACTGCTCATCAACACAGATTGATGGTTTCAGTTTCTTAATTTCTTTTTCATTCTAATGCAATTCTGAGTTTTTGTGTTTTACTAATTCTTGTTTTGGATTTTATTTTATTTTATTTTTTCTATAGGAGCTCACGGAACAGAGGATCTATGATGTGAATTATGGCGGTTCGAGTTTTAGGATATTTGATGCAAAAGAGAGTTTGGTTTCTTTACTTTGGCCTAAATTTTACTGCTTCATCAAGTGAGAAATTCTTAAGACTCTCTGTTTGGTTCTTCGAATTTGATGTGGTAGACAATAACCCACTCCTGTTATTTGCTAAAAGATAGGACTGAGCAAAAGATCACTTAAGTGGTCGAAATTGAAAGTTCAGTTAATTCAAAATTTTAGTTTTTTTTAACTATCAGTTTAATTAGTTTCAATTTCAGTTTCGAAATTTAAAAATCCATTAAATTGAACGTAACAATTGATTGTTATATTTTAATTAATCGATCGGGGAATTCATAAAAAGTTTAACAATTTACAATCAATTGCTCAATTTGTTTGATTTTTTTTAAAAAAATTCAGTTAATTCAGTGTAGGTAAATTATTGAAATTATCCAATCACGCAAAGAAGTTTTAAAATAATTAAATCACGTATTTAGTTTTCATTTTATCCCTATTAGTTGGCTGATAAAAAATCAATCGAATTGATATTTATCAGTCGGATGATTTTTTTTTTCACCCAGTCAATTTGATTTTTTTTTTTGTGTGAAATTTTTAATTTTTCTAATCAGATTGATTTGTAAAATGTTTGATTTATTCGGAAAATAAACTAAATAATATTTGATTTATTCGGTCTTAATTTAATCAAATTATAAAAAAATGTTTGATATGTTTATCTTGATTTAATAGTAAAAATGATACCTCTCAGTACTTCGTTCAGAATTCAGATTATTTATCAAATAAAATTTTAAATATAGAAATATTAATATTCCTTTTAAGCTATTTCCCAAAGTAATTTTAGCATATATAATTTGAGATTGTAAAATTTTATAAATTATCATATTGTTTTTTATAATTTTAATAGGCCATATAATCCTATTGATTTTTGTATATTTTTTTATTATAAATAAATGTAAATAAAATTTATTGAATTGCATATCAAGTTGAACACTCAGAGTCCTAAAGAGTATCATTTTTATTTGTCGAAAATTGATATTTTGGATTATTTTTCAAAATTCCCAACTTGTATACGTAGACACGCATACACTTATAGATACGCATACGCGTAGCAGCTACTAGAAATTGTTTGGATTTCCGTGGCTCCTTTCCGTCCACGCGCATCGGCACCAACTCCAGCAGCTCGATCGACGTTTTGCCCCAGCAAAACTCCAAAAAAGTGAATCGGTTTTCCGTCCCCAGATCCCAATTCCAATTTCAATTCCATTTGTTGTAGTATTTGGCCGAATTTACACTCCCTTCTGTTCCCTTCCTCGTCACGCCAAAAACCCTCCTTTTGTCTTCCATGGATAGGCTCTTCTCCTCCTCGCTCTCTTCTCGGACGTCTGCTCCCCTGCGCCACCATCTCCCTAGGGTGGTTCGCCCTTTCCAGCCGCTTCGATCCCCCTCCGATCTAAAATTTGGACCTTGGTTGACCCCGCGTAGGCCCTTCAAGGTCGATGCGTCGTTGATCCCCAGACGGGACGGGTCGTCTCCTGGCCTCACGCGCCCTTCTGCCGCACTGATTTCTCGGTCGCAAGGAGAATCCCTCGGTGGCGGAGGAGAATTGGATGGGGTTTCTGCACGAAAGGTGGGATTTTTTTTTACTAGTACGGTATATTGCTGCTTCGTAAGGTGTTGGATTTTCTTGGAAAGAGAATACATATTTTTAGCGAAGGCTAAGGTTTTTTCTTGAAGTGGTGTTTCTCATAACGGAGCTAATGCAATGTGACTAACGAGTTGGTGGTATGTGTTACAAGAAATTGTAGTTAGGGAAATGCTGCATACGATAAAGTTGTGGAAATGATTGAATTGATGTGACTAACGAGTTGTGCCATTTGTCTTCTAGGAAATCGTTATATGAAGACATGACAATTTTAATCTATATGCTTTATCCTTATATGATTTTACACCGTCAATATCGAGATTTTATGATCCATGTAGCTAACTTCAAATAATTTGGATTTACATAACTTGATGATGATGATCCCTATATGATTTTGCACAATCAGTATCGAGTTTATATGATTCATGTAGCCAGCTCCAAATAATTTGATTTTGCATAGCTCAATGATATTGATCCCTATATGATTAGATGAAGATGAGACCGACCATATATTTGATGCTGGGACAAGATTTACCTGCTAATGGTGATTGCTAAGCAAATGTAATTCACTATCAAAATTCATCATAAGAGGTTCCGGGATTAACAAATCTACACTTATAACTTTGACTTAGAACCTGTATAGCTCTGCAAGGCATTTTTTTATGCATCATGCATGTGTGTTGATATCATCAAACCACTCTGTTTCTTGTTGCTAAACTCAGTTAAAGTTCCAACTTCATTAAAATCTATTATTTCCAGCAACTTTGTTTAGTTCAGGATCAAAATGGAGTTTTTCACAACCTGCTCTATTACTTGATGAAGTTAATCCTTGTACATACATAATTCTGGATCATGTCAAGGATAGCTTTTCTTAGTTGCCATCAATCAGAAGTTTTGCCCATATCAACCAACAGAGATGTACAAATTGAAATGGCATCTGAACTGATGAATCAAATATTAAATGTTTATTTTGTTACATTTGACTATCTCTGTATGCATTCATATTGGTCTGGCCAACTTCATGACAGACGAATAGTTCAGTCATACTCACCCACACTTGTAAGTGAAATGAGAAGGAGATGCAGAGATGTGTCTGATTAACTGTGAATTAACATACTTTTCATGCAATTTATGCAAACAGAAATAGCTTAGAAAGAGGTTGAGTAGCTAAAAACCAAACTTTTTTTTTTAAATAATGGGTATAGTTAATCATTCGGAATAATAAGTATGATTGATCCTAGATTGTTATTTGCTCATTGGTCTTTCTCTTTTACATGATAAAGATATTGGTGCAAGCTTGATTTCTCGGAAATATGGCATCTGTTGTTGATAGTTCTGCTCTCCAATCATAGGCATTAACTGTTAGATCACCTATCATTTTTTACTATCGTCTCTTTTTTCCATGCTAAATGACTGAACTCTTATGCAGAAAATTATGTTTATATGCAGCATAATATAAACTTGTAGAAATTCAAATAATCTATTTTCTTTTCTTTTTTTAAAGAAATTTCTATCTGTAAGGGATTACAATCAACATACTAATATCATATAGAGGATACTAAAATTTTAAGGTTTTTTTTTTACTTTGATTACATACATACTGTACATCCATTTTCTACTTGTATCTATTCTCTTTAAATTTGGGTTTCAAAACACAGACATTTCATTAATAGGGTAGTGTAGGCATAGAACACAGAGCCCTAAGGCAAAAGGCCCATAAACCCTTACTCTAACTCTATTTCTTCAACATGAAATTGTTTTGGATGTTTTATACTTCTGCTAGTACTGTTTTCTTTAAAGTGCAACACATATGGCTATCCATCATTGTTTAAGTGAGAGATTGCAAGATTATATTGACTCATCAAACTCATAATGATCTTGGATTCAATAAATGAACTCTCAGTCTAGGGAAAATTAAATATATAGTCACTTAAGTTGTTTTAACCCTTTGAATTTATCAAATTAGCTGTCTGATTTATCTCGTGCTTTTTCTTGCTCATGATTGCACACTGTCTCTAAATTAAACCTTAACTAAATGAGCTAGCTAAAGTCCTGGATGTTTTATCCAATTTAACTGATAGAAGAACACTAGAATCTGAGATTGACTGTGCCATATGGATAACCATGGTTCTAACTTGATAATGATCTGGAGTTAGTTTTATTGTTTAAGGTGGGTCATGGGTGCTATTGTTTGAGGTAGGTCATCATTTCTGTTGTCACTTCAATAGCCTTGTTCTTAATTTGAGCTCTTCATGCTATTGCCCTTTTGTGGCAAAACTGTGTTTGGATTCTCATTGGAACATCAAATGAGGAATCAAATTTGAGTTACTAGCTCAAAAGAAAGGTTATCCTCCAACTAGGCTTCAGAATATATTGATGTAACACATGTGAATTTCTCCTTTACTAACATTGTTTCTGATATATTCTACATATTGACAACTTTTCAGGTTGCACGATCAGTTGTGGTTGCCCTTTCAGTAATTATACTTGCAGCAGTCCAACCTATTCTAGCACAACCTTCATTTGCAACAGTGCAGTCTGCCACAAAATCCAGCGAACACTTTATCAAATCTGAGTTACTAAGCAGTGCTTGGACTGGCTTTTTTGCTGGTTGCCTTCATACATTATCTGGTCCTGACCATCTTGCTGCCTTAGCTCCCTTGTCCATCGGAAGAACAAGAATAGAGAGTGCTATAGTTGGAGCCCTTTGGGGTTGTGGTCACGATGCAGGTCAAATGATTTTTGGATTGCTGTTTCTTCTGCTCAAAGATCGTTTACACATCGAGATCATTCGCACCTGGGGAACTAGAGTTGTCGGTTTAACTCTTCTAGTCATAGGTGCTATGGGAATACGAGAGGCTTCAGAGGTACCCACCCCTTGTGTTGCTCTTGAGAATGGGGAGTGTCTCGCTGAGCCACTGGATGTTAGCTCCACAGGGAAGAAAAAAATCGGATTTGCGACTTTTGCAACCGGTATCGTGCATGGTCTGCAACCGGACGCACTCATGATGGTCTTGCCCGCGCTAGCACTTCCATCCCGAGTGGCTGGTGCTGCCTTCCTATGCATGTTTCTCATAGGTACTGTGTTTGCGATGGGGAGTTACACGGTATTCATCGGTTCATGCACGGAAGCACTAAAAGAGAGGGTACCTAAGATTACAGAGAAGCTGACCTGGGCTGCTTCACTAGTGGCTATATCTTTGGGATTTGCTATTCTTATTAGTCAGCTCTTTGGCTTCAGCCTGTACTAATTCTTTTCAGTACATTTTTTTTTCCTTTCCAATGTTAGATCTCTACAGAGCAGTTTGTTCATCTAAGAATCAGCTTACTTGAACAATGTCCTTCCATATCAGCCGCTGGGCAAAACTCTGTTTATGTTTACAGGCGCAAAGATTCAACAGTTTTTGTTATTTATTTGTACTCTTTCATACAACAAATATTTGTTGAACTTCATTAATTGTTGGTCCAAAAAATGTTTTGACCTGTTACTAGGGTTTAGGGAGAGTTATATTCACAATACTGTTAGTAGCTACACAAGAGCTTATATAAACCGACCCTTATTACTAAAGAATTAAAGAGAAGCAAAAGTGATCCAAACACCACCTTTTGGAATCCAAACGGAACAATGCACTACATCTAAGTAGCAATAGCTGCTAAGCCTTTGATACTAAATAAAAAATGAATGAATATTTTTTCTCTAAAAAAAAATAATCACTAGTCTTGATCTTCCCAGTTTATATTTAGCAGACTACTCGACGGCACAGAACCAGACAGCACAATCTAACAACCAGTCCATCTGTATCTAGATTCATGAATCAGTTTCAGGCATATTCCTCCAAACTCTGCAAAGTTCTTCTAGTTTAGCACTGGATCTCTATTCTGCTGGCTGTTGCAGCTGTAGGATGCTGATCCACTATCAAGCACCTCAGTTTGAGTATGACTCATGGTGGTCTGGCTGGAAGAATCCTCTAATCCGAGAGTTTGCATGGGGTGAATGACTGAATCATCATGGTTCAATGTCAAGTTAGGCGTGGAACCATGACCATTTGAATTGTCCGTTGAGTGCAGTAACCATCTCATCCAATCACCGCGTCTTCTAATTTTCTCTGCCTGTAGATGATTGCAGGAACAGGTTTTGAAGAAAAATACCAAGATGAATTATTTAAGAAATTAAACATAGCAGATAAGAGTAGTTTATCTTATTATACTTATTCAGGGTTTAGGAATTTACAGCAGAATCAGGAAGGGAAACAATCGGGGTGAAGTACCTGTATTTCAACTTCTGTCGAATCTCTTAAAGCATTCAATATCTCCGTTGTGCTGGTGGTCATCCTTTTGACCTGCATATATTGTGGCGTGTTAGGAAGCGGAGGCAGTTAAATTTATTGAAGACGGATGGAGATGGCTTACTCACCCGGTTGAAGGTAGCAATCAATGAGATCGGAACCCAACCTTGATCATCCATCTTGCCACGCAGAAAAATATCCTTACAGAGATTATCCACGCTGCCGAAACAAGATCATAATAACATTTATAAAAATGAAACTGCAGAAAAAATAATCTCACTCAGATTATTAAAGTACCTAAAATAGAATTCAATCTGCCTCTTCAAGCTGAGTTGCTGATTGTCAACCGGAGGACGAATCCTGATTGTGGAAGAAGCGGCAGATGGCGGCTGCGGCCTTTGAAAATTTTCGAAAGGCATTCGATAAGTGTCTAACGACACTCTCGGATAAGGATTAAGTTGTGGCATGAATTGAGCACTGTATGCGGGGACAATGCCTGAATTAGAAGGTCATAAAGATCATCGATCAGAAACCATAAAACCAACCCTGGCAAAGCCAAAAAATAGGAGAGGATAATCAGAGGGAATTAGCTTTCCATACCATTGTAGTCCATGGGACTTACAGGAAGCTGGGCCTGACCACGCGGTGGGGCGTAGACATATGGCACACACGGACTTATTGTCGGGGGCATTAATGGCGGTCCCGGCAACGACATCCCTGTGTAGGGATTATGGTCGGGGCCTTGCGGGTTGTTCCAACAGTAGCTACTTCTCCGATCATCATTGTGTTGATTCCCATAAAATCCTCTCCTAGGAGTTTCCCAACTTTGGTTTCCTCTCATCTGGCCGCTGAAATTGTTGCCTCGGCGGTGAGTGGCGCCCGTCTGTGATGGTGGCGCGAGACGACGATGACTCCTCTGGTGATCGGGCAACGGAGGACCTCGTGCAGGCGCTCTTGGAGGAGGGTTGTTAGACGACGAACCGCTGCCAGCGCCGCTGCCACACTACATCAAAATAGAGTTTGCATCCAGATTTTGGAAAGAAATAGATAAATTTATAGTAGTGTATCATTGACGACAACATGATCGCGTCTCACCTCCGCGAAATCCATAATTCATTTTCCATTCGGGGAAATCGAAAAAACTCTAAGTTTTTCTTTGAAAAACCTCATCGAAAAAAATGAAAACAGAAATAATAGAGAGATTAGGAAATCGCACGAAGGGAGACGTCGACGACGACGATGCTAGTGGGAGCTCCTTCGCCGAGTCCGGAAGTGAAGGTCTAATGAAAGACCCTTGCCCGGACTCATACTGCGTGGGCCGTGACTCTGCACCCCAAACCCAACCCGCCTCGGTCGCGCAGCCAGGCTTTAAGTTCCAAGTCGGAACCTTTACATTGTCTCCGACGGCATCATCGCCGATGTTCCCGTATCGGTAGGTGTAATCCGGTACGCAAGCATTGGCAACGGAGTTTATTGGCAGCGGGATTCTCACAGACTCGGTGAGTGCCAGCGGAAGAGAAGGCACTGCCAGAGGCGAGGGAAAGTCAGAGTCGGCGGGGAGCATTGAATCTGTCGTCATCGTCGGAAGGGCCATGGAGAATAAATTAGGGTTAATGAAAATAAGAAAGTTTAAGAAGAAGAGAGTTTAATGACTTAAATAACAACTGTTTCTAACAACCAAGCAGAAGCTTACACGCGGTATAAATAGATAAAATCATATAAAAAGATAAAATTATAGATTTTTTTTTGTTTATTAGTTACGTTGACTGATTCTTTTCTAATTTTATATTTTTTAATGAAAAAAATTAATTGATTAAAATATAGTAAAGATATGCTATTAAATTAATATTATATAATATTATAATATTATCAAATACAGTACGTCCGTTTAAACTTAATCAACATTAAAAAATATATGAATATCTTTTTCGACATTTAATAAATATTTTTAATTAAATAATATAAAATTATGATAAATATATTAAATAAGAAAAAAATAAAAAAAACTAGTTAGTAATAATAAAATGGAATAAAATTTATTTAAATATAATTAATTATAAAATAAAAGATAGAGTATAATGATGAAGTAGTTATCGATCCTATTTAATAGGATAAGACTTTGTTATTACTTCAAAAATTTTAGTTTACTTTATATTAATTATTTCATATATTTTTTGATAGAAAAAGTTATCTTTTTAAAATTTGTAATTAATTTGATAATAAATAATTATAGTTGACTTTTCAATAAAAATAAAAACATAAATATTTGTACAACAAACCATTTATGCTAAAATATTAAATTCCTCTCGGTAATTAAAATCTAATAGAAAAAAACATGTATACTAACAAAAATGTTATATAAAATTTTGGCTATTCAAGTAGTTATTTTAAAAAATATATGATAATAATTTACTAAAGAATTAATTAAATTTTTAGAATACATAGAGAAAGACTATAATTCAAAATAAAAAAAAAATATAAAACTTTTCTAAAATATCATCTACATTGTTAATGTTACCAAAGAAAGATGAAAAAAACAAACTTATGAAACAATAAAAAATATAATTATAACTAATATAAAAAAGATAATCTTTATGACCATCGAGAACTTTTGTTTTAAAAAAATTAACCATAATTAATTGATTGAAATCATATTTAATTAAATGACTAATAATTATCAAATAGTACCATTTCAGTATAAAATTTAGAAAAATAAAAAACTCAAGAAACGCCTTAAGATTATAATAATTAATATTCATTTTATCATAATCTAAACTATAAGCTTGTGAAAAAAACTATTAAAAAAATATTTCACAAT
>JBAMIB010000097.1:1179636-1197578 GCA_037177415.1 Kaempferia rotunda | reverse complement strand
TGTTACATTAGCATTCCCTTGAGTTGTACTACTATATGAGTTTGACGCATCATTATCAAGTATAATTTATCGTATTCATGTATTATATTGCACATGCAACGCGTGTGCGCAATGACTAGTTTTTTAATAAGAATCTTAAAAGAGAAAAACACATTGAATTGATTATTACATCCTTTAATAAATTTTTTTTATTAAATCTATACATGCACTAACATAAACATACGGAAAACATAAACTCTGAAAAAGATAATCAATTAAAAATTCATTCTACTATCCTTCTCAACTAAAAAAGTATTAGAATTTAAAATTGATGAAGCAAAATTAAATAAAAATAAAAAAAGTTCATAATTAAAAATCTCCTTCTCATTATCCTATGTAATACAGAACTTTATTGTATCTTTATTTAATTTGTGATTCATCAATTTAGTAGATGAGATATATGATTGGTTAGATATTTAATTTTGGAATTGAAGATATTTAAGATGAAAATATTTAAGAGTAAAATATTTAAATATAATTATTTGATTGATTAATATTTAATAGTAGAATTTGAGATATCCATATAATAAAATATTTAAATGATAATATAGAAATGGTGATCATATTATTTGAAAGAAATATCCCCTTCCATAACTAGTTAGCTTATTATTATTATTATTTTTTGCTTGAAAAATAACTGCATATAAGATTGTTTTATCGATAATTTCATCGCCTTTTCTTTTTCTTCTTCTTCTTTCGTCAGCACATCTCTCTTTCCCCTTGCCATTTCGCCTCCCGCCTCGACGGCCCTTGCGGAGGGAAAACAAACTAAACCTAGGGTTTGCGCCGGCAGCGCGGGCGAGCGTCGCGATAGAGGTGGATTGCTTCTCCTTCCTCCTCCAGATCTCTGTGGATCGGTGGGACGGCGGTCTCGTCGTTTAGGTTGCGAGTCCGTTAACCGCCGATCGGGGACAGGTAGACGAGTCGGGGTGGTTGTTGAGTAGCGGTTTACGTTGAAGAGGCGATGGCTGCGGCCTGGCTGGAGGACCTTTAGCTGGATGGCGCTGGGAGATCTGATGGCGTCCAGGTTGTCCGGGTCGTCGCCGTCCGTTTCGCATCATTTGGATGAGTTCTCTGGCCGGGAGGACGGGGAAGTGGAAGTGGGAGAGAGGGAGCTGGAGGCGGCGCAGCCGTCTGGGAGCAACTTGCAGGTGACGGCTGCTGCTGCCGAAGACAATAGCATGGTGTACTTGACTCAGACAGTCGTGCTTTCGGAATTTCTGCACGAAGGTTTCGAGGATTGCATCGAGGTAGGGCCTTCAGGCAACGGGCTGGTGTCTAAGTGGCGGCCCAAGGACCGGGTAATGTGTTTCTGTATTATTTTCCTGTCAGCTGCTATGATATGCTTGTCTCCACGGTGAAAAATGTCCCTAATTTTATTAGATGGCTCATGGCTTCTTGAGGAAGCATCATTAGCACTGGAAAGATTTAAATGATGAATGCACTGTCACTGCTTTATTTTCTGGGAACCAAAGTTTTTTTTAAGAAGCCAATCAGAAAATGTAAAATTCACCTTGTTTAGGTCTAAGTGAATCTGTTATAATCTATTGTTTGTTTCCAATGTACTTATAATTAGATCTCATATAATGATTCAGGAGTTAATTTCATCTACTTGAGCAAGGATGGAATTAGTATTGATCAGATAATGCATCAATTAAATTTCATTTAGCCAATCAAACAAGAATAGACTAGACACTGAAGATGGTTATTGGCGTCATGAATTTTTACACTAGCAAGTGTATTTTGATTATAATCTTGCAATTGGTTTTAAACTAGAATACTGTGTACGTTACTCTCCCCCCAAAAAAAGCATAGAATAAAATGCATAGTTGGTATTTTTTTTTTTTACCGTAACATGGTGTCTGTCAGAGAGAATGAGCAAAATTTTCCTGAAAATTGACCTCCATCTTGCCTTGAAGATCATTATCTGGGGATTATGGAACATTGTGAATAGGGGGTAAGTTATAGAAATAATTAACGAATTCATTAAGCTACCAATGCTATAATCGGTTTAAGATGTAACATGAATTCATGATAAACTTGATGATGGTATGTGGATAAATCCCTCTGGTTATTGCTATTACAATGACTCAATTGTGTTGCTTTTGTCTTTCAGATATGAGTTGGTATTTGCATTATCTCCCAATATGATTAGCCAAATAATGTTTTAGCAGAATCCTTAGTTAAGCTGACAGTTCTGTTTGAAACTATCACACAAATTGGCATTCAATACATGTCCAACTCAGCTACTGGTTTGCTTTCATTATACAATATTAATGCAAATGGTGACTATGCAATAGCTTTCCCAATTAAAAATGGTACATCACATACAAAAACTGTTTTCCTATTCTTAAATCCTGTTTGTAAGCATATGGTCGTATGTTTTGAGGAAGAAGTGTTGATTTTTGGGGTAAAATATTCAAGCTTTCATATTAAACTGATAGCAAGGGAAAAAATCATTGAGAGAAATATGTCTTAATTGTTAATTATTTATTTATTTTATACTTAGATGGTGGTGTTTATCCTTGACATTTCTTTGTTAAATTCTTGATTTCTTGTTCATTATGCTTATCCTTATATTTTATTGACAATGCTGATATGGTTCCCCTTTCTTGAAATTTTGAATTTGAATGGCTGTCATCCTTTATTAATTTTGAGTTTTTAATGCAGCTTAAAACGGGTTGCGTAGCACTCGTGTTATGTCTAAATATTGGTGTGAACCCCCCTGATGTTATAAAAATATCTCCTTGTGCCCAGATGGAGTGTTGGATAGGTGAATTTCGACTTCTACTTCCACTCTTTCTTGTCGTTTATATTGAGTTTAGTTTATTGACTTTATTCTAAAATTTTGAAGTCATGCTTTATTTGCTGTACTAAATTTCTCTTTTATGAAATATTTGCCTTGTGATTGTATGGTGTTTTATGTTTATTTGTTTTTTAAATTCACTTTACAAGCATGATTTAGAATGAGAATCAAGTTGCCCCCTGAGGATCTGGATGTTCCATGCTATGTCTTCTTATCCATTGATAGTCAGGGAACTGAATTAAATTGGTTCTGCAATTCATTACATTCATCTTTAAGAAATTATAGCTTATCTTCAATTAAATTGTTTTAATTTCTATCTGTGCATTTTCCAGGTTACTTCATCCAAGTTTTCATACTGAATTTGTAATTGCCATCAAGATGCACTTCCTGAATAATCATCTGATAACTTAAGCAATGTAGGGAAGACATTTCAAAATGATATCTCCAGTGACAAAATTTACAAGCTAGGATAGAGGAGGCATTTTCCCCTTGATTCCAAAAAAAAAGAGAAAGAGAACTGTTTGGTAGACCTGAGAAAACTGAATGAAATATGAAACTGGTTTATGTGTAGTTGTATTGTCTTTTTATGCTGTAGTAAAACTTCTTTGGAGATGGTTTGTACTTTAATCAAGGAGTTGCCCATGGTGTATTTGTCTGAGGAGATTGCCATTCTGTGTGGGTTTGACTTTTTTTTTCTATTTATTGATTTTTTCTGTTAATTTGTGTTTGTCATAATTCATAGGATTTTGTATTTTACTTCTTTACATGGCTTCAGCCTTTTTTCCTGATCCCACTTTCTTTGATACATTGTGTCCTCTTATCGATGTAATGCCAGGTCAGATTTTTAGACCGTTTTAGAGATATGAGCATAGTCTTTGCATCTGCACTTTCGTTGTTATAGTATTTGACATGGTTTGTGATGGGGATCATGTAAATTGCAGACAGTGACTTTTTTGGTTGGATTATCATAGTTAAAATATAATTCTATTTTATAAATTTATTTTTTGAAATTTTATATCATAATGGAACTAGCGTCCAATGGCCATTGGTCTTTATATGCTGAAAATTTTATTACTTGTACTATTTATTTCTGTTAAAATTCAAGATTCAGCTTTGGTTGACGATGCTATGTTTCTCCTTCTTTTGGATTTGTTTTTCCTTCTCATTGTCACTAGTATGTAGAAGATTGTTGATCTTGTAATGATTGCTCCTTCAATATCAAATGTTCTTCAGAGCATAGGCTTAACAATACCATCTTTTACTCATCAGGTTCTCTATTCTTTTGTTTTTCTCCTCCCATTCTGTCTTCTTGGTTACACAGAATCCTAGGCACAACCATGTGGGATTGAAGTGCCATTCTGTATGGAGGGCACCAAGTTATTGTAAACACTAAATTACCTGTGTACTGATGCATGTTTTAGTTAAGCTGCATTATTTTGGTTGACTTTAGAATTTCTTTTACACAATGTACTGTGCTTACAATTGTGGGGTTACAGTGCTACTTATCATTGTATCAACTCTTCTAGTAATAAGAATTTAACTGGTTCTCATCTGACTTCAGATTGCTATTTGACAGTTTTTTTGTTATTCAGATCCTCATTCTATGGCTGCTCCAAAAGCTCTTGAAACAATTGGAAAGGCATTGCATACTCAATATGAATGTTGGCAGCGTCGGGTATAGCATAATTTAACTTCTGCAATATTTTTCATCTATGAGCTTCACTATTGGATATTATTATAACCTTTAACTGGGCAACAGCAACAGGTTCGTTATAAGCTTCAACTTGATCCCACAGTGGAGGAAGTGAAGAAGCTTTGTACTACTTGCCGGAAATATGCTAAGTCAGAAAGGGTTCTCTTTCATTATAATGGGCATGGAGTGCCTAAGCCTACAGCAAACGGAGAAATTTGGGTCTTCAATAAGGTTTTTCTGTGATTAATATGTGGGCCTTTCTGACAGAGAGTGTTGTTTGGTATATTTATTGTATATAATTTTTCATTCTGAACAGAGTTACACACAATATATTCCATTACCTATCAATGAGCTCGACTCCTGGCTTAAGACACCTTCAATCTATGTGTTTGACTGCTCTGCAGCAGGGATGATTGTCAAAACCTTTCTAGAGGTTATCTATCTTACCTAACAGAGTGTAAATTTGATTGTTACATTGACAAACTGTTTACTGATATCCAATATTTTGATGCATTCAAATCTTCTACGTTCTTAGCGCCAAGATTGGAATACCTCTGCTCCATCTGGTTCCTCATCAAAGGATTTTATTATGCTTGCTGCTTGTGAAGCACATGAGACTCTTCCACAAAGTGTTGAATTTCCTGCTGATGTGTTCACATCCTGCCTTACTACACCTATAAAAATGGCATTGCGTTGGTCAGTTATCTCAAGGCTTTGCATTTCACTTGTTTTACTTTGTGTTGCATTTGTCCATGAAATTTAAACTTCCTGTGCTGCCTCGATTAATTAGCATTTTGCTGAATTTGAGGTACAAATATTATTGTGTCAAGGTTTAGTTTGGTTGTCATTTGAATAATCTGCTAACTGCATCCTAGTATTCGATGATGGATATGATGATTGTTCCTTTCAAATTTCCAACAGTAGTCTGGAAAGTAGCTTTATGCATTTACCAGGTTGTGCAACAGGCTGCAAAAAGAGATAAAAGTGGTTGAATTTTGACTCTTTACTAAGATATTCTTATTTATTTCTTAGATAAGGTTGTCTTTGCCTAATTTGATATATAATGTTTGGATGGGAAGATACGAGGCTGGATGAGTCTTAAATA
Organism: Kaempferia rotunda; assembly: GCA_037177415.1. Taxonomy (NCBI): domain Eukaryota; kingdom Viridiplantae; phylum Streptophyta; class Magnoliopsida; order Zingiberales; family Zingiberaceae; genus Kaempferia; species Kaempferia rotunda. The sequence continues at coordinate 1,191,935 of JBAMIB010000097.1, read as the reverse complement.
GATGAAAACTTCCAATGGCCAAAGTTGTTGGGGTTTGTTCTCAATCTTTATCTTCCCGTATCAGAGCCTGTATCAGGCTTGGGATGTGTCTCAGCCAGTGTGCTCACTTGTATGTTTCTATCTCCATGCAATTGCATGTATCATGCTGGGTCTATGTGATGGCTTGTGGTTGAAACAAAATGCACAGATTGAGGCCACATTTGTTCTCAACTGTGAATGCTTTGGTTAAGTCAGACTATTGATGTCTCCATTAGGCAATCACAACTGTAATAATTGTCACTGACTCGCAAAGATTGCATTCTGAATGTTGATAGACATTAGCAATGGTTTTTGTGGGAAACTACATGAAAAGACAGAAGTTACTCTGGCTGCTAGCAAGTTTGGCAGCTTGGATATTCTTTAATCTGCTAAGCAGAAGCTTAATAACTGGATAATAGACTAAGTGAACAAATTCTTTAATCTGCGAAGCAGCAGCTTAATAACTGGATAATAGACTAAGTGATAGAGATAGAAAAGCTGGTAAAGTTGTAAAGTTCAGTCTTCATAAGTTATTCTGCAGTCTCTGCTCATTTTAATTCCCCATTGTTTGCTGTCCAAGCGAGCAATCTCTGGATCTCAGAGTATCAATATTCTTTGTCATCTTATTGGATTATTTGAAATTAATTACATTGACATACACCTGAATCCACTTGCACTTTTGCAGATAGTGCCTGGATTGTTTGTCATATATTTATGGATTTTCTGAAATTTTCAATTGTTATGTTTTTTTTCCTCTGTGGCTTTCTTTATCTTTTAGGTCTCAGTGCCTTCTTTATATCCTGTTACCTTGGTCTAATGGAAAGGTTTCAAAATCTCACGTCAATTTTTTGTTTTTGTATTTGCAACTTCTGTTAAGGCTTTAGGACTTTGAAATATAGGATTTCACAATCTTTGTTATTCAGGTTTTCCTCTCGATCTTTACTTCGTGATTCTCTCAACTACTCTCTTATCGATCAAATTCCTGGGCTTCAGAATGAACGAAAGACGCTTCTAGGGGAGCTGAATTGGATTTTTACTGCTGTCACCGACACAATTGCATGGAATGTCCTTCCTCATGGTATTTGTAATATTGTTGTTTTAGGTTTCTAGAAGGTGAAAGGATTGTTCAATAATGTTAAATGCAATTGCGCAGATCTTTTCCAGAGACTGTTTAGGCAAGACCTGTTAGTTGCAAGTCTCTTTCGCAATTTCTTACTTGCTGAGCGAATTATGAGAGCTGCCAACTGCTCTCCTGTTTCATATCCACTGTTGCCACCAACTCATCAGCATCATATGTGGTAGGTATTTGGTGATTTTTCCTCTCGCATTTTTGCACAACTCTTGATGATACTTAGCATATGTATTATTCATGTCAGGGATGCATGGGATATGGCTGCTGAAATTTGCTTGTCTAAACTTCCACAGTTGATTGCTAATCCAAATGCTGACTTCCAGGTACCGTTATCTTCTTGCAGTATAGATTTACATTCTTTAGGTTCTTTGTGGTTGTTAGTAGACTGTTGACTTACTTTGTCGATCTTCTTTTTTCTGTCATTTCTCGAGACTCTTCACTGATATTTTTTGCTTGGTTTAAATCAGCCAAGCCCATTCTTTACAGAGCAACTGACAGCTTTTGAGGTGTGGCTGGCCCATGGCTCCGAACACAAGAAACCACCAGAACAGCTACCAATAGTTCTTCAGGTAGGCACTTAAGACAGTGGTAAATTTCCAACTTCTTAGTTTTCTGCCTTTTATGTTAAAGTAGATTATTTTCTTAAGTACCATTGATTTTCCTAATTTAGGGAATGGTTCCTTAGTGAAGCAGATCGTCAAATATAGTAATAATTGGCTACGTCCATGGTCTCTTCACACTTGGCCCATCTTCAGAGAGTTGATATTCTACAAGTACACAACCACTAATGCATATTTGGACAAGGCCATCTACCAACCACTCCTCTTGTTGAAGGATTGTGATCTTGTTATGGTGTGCATTGGACTCTGATACTTAGACTCTCTAGTCTTTATCTACCCAATTCATACTTGTGTCTTTGATCCCAACACTTCCGAGTGGAATTTCAAGGATCTCTATTGATCATGTGTTAAAACAATTGGAAACATTTATGTCACACTTGGATACACATCTGTGTCATATAAGTTTGAGTAAGATGCGTACCGAATCATGGAGTTGGAATTGGATCACTTCCATTGTGCCAGATTGTTAATTCTAGTTGGTGCTGATCTCTAGTGTTCAGGAGGGGGATTATGGGGAGGAAGATGAAGAAGTGGAAGGATACAGATAAGAGGGGGAGAATGACCTACATGGTACCATGTTTTTTGTTTGTTTGAGAAGATTACTCATTGACCCTTGTTCACTGAGCTTAGTAGCTCATGCATAGGACCCTTCTTGTTGGGATAGCCATTGACAAATGCCATGTGACATGATTCTGGTTGTGTTGATGCTCTTTGCTGGCATTCCCTTATTTTGCCAGTGTTAGGCACCCACATAGCCATTCATCTCTGCTCCATACTGATTGAAAAGTATACTCCTACATACTTTACCTGATGCAATTACAACCATCCTCCATGCTAATCCACTTTTATCCTTCTATCTTTTGCTAGACTGCTGACCTTGATCTAGGTTTTTCTTTGTAGAATAAAATTTATAGATACTAGACTACATCCATAATAACCCACCTTACGATAGAACAATCATGCTTTAAATAATTAAAAATATTGTTCATGAAGAGTTGAAATTTTTTAGCATCTTTCCTGTTTAATTATCATCAGAGCGTAATTAACAGGCATTTTTCCCATCCTGTTTATTGTGCTGTCTTATAGTGTAGCTGATAACCATAATTATGATATATAACAATACAATGGAAACTGACATCTATTTAACTCTTTACAGGTTCTACTAAGCCAGTCTCATCGATTCCGCGCATTGGTCCTCTTAGGAAAATTCCTTGATATGGGACCTTGGGCTGTGGATCTGGTTAGTAAATGTTGCTTGTTGATTTTGTTCCTTCCTAACTTCCATGACCAAGAGCCATGAATTTGTTTAAATTTATCTGGTTCTAATTGAATTTTTTTTCTCCTAGGCGTTATCTGTTGGCATTTTTCCTTATGTCTTAAAGCTTTTACAAACCACTGCTACTGAATTGCGACAAATACTGGTCTTCATTTGGACCAAAATTCTTGCTCTTGATAAGGTATTATCACGAAGTTAGTTTTGTTTCGGGTTGAACTTGAATTGCAGCTTAGGTTTAAGACATTCACAATTGACTGTTTCAAATTTATGTTTTTGCTAGCTCCTAGAGAATGACTAATTTATTGCTTGCTTTTTTTTAATGATATCAGTCTTGTCAGGTAGATATGGTGAAAGATGGTGGTCACACATATTTTATTAGGTTTCTTGATAGCATGGATGCCTATGCTGAGCAACGAGCAATGGCTGCTTTTGTCTTGGCAGTTGTAGTGGATGGACATCGGCGGGGACAAGAAGCATGTATTCAAGCAAATTTGATAAATGTGTGCCTGAAGCATTTACAAATTGCTAATCCAAATGATGGGCAAACTGAACCTTTACTTCTCCAATGGCTTTGTTTATGTCTGGGAAAGCTCTGGGAAGATTTTCCAGAAGCACAAATCATAGGTTCTCACGCAGATGGACCAGCAATTATTTTACCTTTATTGCTGGAGCCACAGCCTGAGGTAGAATTTATACATCTTTGTAGTGTATGTTTTTCTAGGAAAATTCAATCTTGTAGTTCAACATCTGTTTGGCAGGTTAGAGCTTCTGCTGTTTTTGCTTTGGGGACTCTTATTGATGTTGCATCTGTCTCATTTGATGATGGACGTAGAGTCGACGAGGAATTTGAGGATGATGAAAAGTTAAAGTCTGAGTTGAATATCATTAACAATCTTCTACAACTTGCTGTGGACGGAAGTCCTTTGGTGAGGGCTGAGGTTGCTGTAGGTATAACATGGATATGTTGTTTTCTTATTGGATTCTCAAGTTTCCACTCTTAATTGGATTTCACAACTAAGGTGTTATTAACTAAGACTCAATTGTTTCACAGCTCTTGCTCGCTTTGCTTTTGCTTACAACAATCCTCTTAAGTTAACTGCCGCTGAAAATTGGAAGCATCTGAGCTCTTTGCCATCTCTGGCCAGCATAAATCATCATAACAGCTTATCGTCCAGTCAATTTATGCAGTCAGGAAGAACTATCACACATATTGGTCCTGTATTAAGAGGTAACCATGAGTATAATACAGCTGGCAGAGAAGGAAGGATATCCAGAAGTAGTCCTGTTGCATCGGTTGGCATAATGCATGGCTCTCCACTGTCTGATGATTCTTCTCATCGTTCTGATTCAGGGATACTGGCCAAAGACATTGGAAGTAATGGGGTCCTTAATTGCTCTAGAGCAAGACCTTCAGATAATGCTTTTTGTTCTCAGTTTACTATGGCTTTGTGTAACATGGCAAAGGATCCTTCTCCTCGTGTTGCAAGCCTTGTCCGAAGATCACTCTCCATAATTGGTATTGAACTAGTGGTTACTAAAGCTCCAAGGTTAGGCATACACCCGGGAGATTCTTCTGTTCCATCTCGCATTTCTAATCTTCCTGGATTGACACGTACATCCTCATGGTTTGACTTGAATGCTGGTACCTGTCTTTTTTTTTTGGTTTACTTGTAAACCTTTGAATTTTCCTGCACCATTGCATAAAATTTCTGCATTATACTGTTATTCTAAGGCCATAACTTCTCAATTTTTAAATATATAAATACTAGTTAATGCAGGTCAGATATCTATGACATTCCGAACCCCTCCGGTTAGCCCTCGTCAAAATTATATGGCAGGACTGCGCCGAGTATGTTCTCTGGAGTTCAGGCCACATCAACTGAATTCTCCAGATACTGGATTAGCTGATCCACTTCTAGGAGCTGCTGGATTGTCTGGTGGTTCTGAACGTAGCTTACTTCCACAATCAACTATCTATAACTGGAGTTGTGGTCATTTTTCTAGACCGCTTCTTGCTGGAACTGATGACAATGAAGAAACGATTTCTAGAAGAGAAGAAAGAGAGAGAATTGCTTTAGACTGCATGGTTAAGTGCCAACATTCTTGTGAGTAGGCTAATAGTTATGCCATACAAAATCTATTTGTATTGCACTTTCTTTTTCATAATATTATTTGTGTTGGTTGTTTTATCAATCTGGGTAAATTTGACTAGCATACCTTATCCTGTACCAGCTAATGTAAAACTTGCCAATCAAATTGCTTGCTGGGACACCAAGTTTGAAACAGGCACGAAGGTTTCATTGCTCTTGCCATTTTCTCCAATTGTAGTTGCTGCTGATGAGAATGAACAGATCAGGTAACACATACAAGCTCAAATTTCTCCCATAGCTTCTTTCATATTAATATCAAAGTAATTGTTAGAACTTCTATAAACTACATGAGAATATTAATATAATGAAACTTGCTTTCTAGAATATTTGCCTTAGTTTATGTTCTATGAATTTTGTGTTGTATGAATTTTGTGTTATTCACAACACTAGATGTTATAAACTCATAGCACTCTAGGCCTATTATAATCTGCCCCGTCCATGAAATTTCAATGAACCACAGATGTTTGACATATCCTGAAATTTCAATGTCATGGCCATGATTCATTCCGTCAGCTTTGTTGGGATTCTTTAATTGAACCACAGATGCAGTTTGACATAATTCCATTTCTCATTCTCTTCTTTAAATCTTTTTTGTCCAATTTTTTAGCACATGAATCTTGTTCCTCGATTGAGCTCTACCTCATTGATTTGACATATTGTTTCTTAGACTCAATGAGCATTTATGCAATTTAATGATTTTAATAAAGAATGTGAACTTGCCAAGATAGATCTTAGCTACAGTCCATTGAGCTTTTCTAGATTAAATAAGCAAACCAAATGTCTATGAAAATTAATATGATTTAATTGATTTTTTTCCATATATAATTGCCTCTCTTTACAGTGGTTCAATTGAGCAGCTTAATAGTATCTATAGGTTTATATGGTCAGAAGCTTGTTGTTTATCTAATGAAAAGCCAGTATTGTTAGTACTTGATGTTTATTAAGTTCTCGTTTAAGACCATCCTAATGTTCTTGTCAACATTTTACATAGAAGAATTAGAGCGTATATGTTGAAATCTTTTCATCCAATGGCATAATTCTGTGTTAAATCTTTTGAATAAAGATCATGAATCTATGCTACTTTGAACAAAGACAACTCTTAGTGGAGCTACCTAAGAATCTAATCCTGAATGTTTATAATTTTTTAATTCAAGTGTGGCCAATGTTTATATTCACCACCACATGATCAATTACATCCAATGAACAAAATATAACAACAGCTAGCTGGGTTATTCCCTGTCTGTGGATGGTGACATGAAACTCATCCTATGACTGAATCACTTGAACTTTCCTTGGTCTACCTCTAATTCCAACACCTTCAACGTTAATCATTTCTTTTTATCTAATCATAGAATCTCAATGGTTATCTTTGATATTTAATACATTTATACCATCTTAAGGACTTCACCCAGCTTCACCCCTTTCCTCGATCCTCTTATTTTGGAATCTCTTGGAATTACACTAAATCTCTCCTTGATTGTATTAATATTTTATTCTATTTTTTTATAACCTCACACATCCCATGGAACCTTAAAATATCTACCCTATAATGTTATTATATGATGGGTTTATATTTGGAAGACAGTACTTAATTTATTGCACTTTCCAAAAAGTTAGATAAATTATTTATTTGTCACACTTCACCATTTCCTTTGCTAAAATGCTCCATAAGGTTTAATCCTGAATGTAAAATGTGGATCATCCTGTAATTACTTGGTCTGGGTATTGAGATAGTAGTTTCATTAGCTTAAAATTGAAATATTTGCAGGGTATGGAATTATGAAGAAGCTACTTCTTTGAACAATTTTGATAATCATGAATCATCTGATAGAGGGATATCCAAGCTCTCCCTTGTGAATGAATTTGATGATAGCTTGCTTCTAGTTGCTTCAAGTAAGCCACCTCATTAATTAACTACTGGTTTTACTGGAGAGGCTCTCTTAGCTAACAGATTTTTCTTTTGATACTCGTGTACTCTAGGTGATGGAAATGTTCGTTTTTGGAAAAATTTCACAGTAAGGGGAAAACAGAAACTTGTAACAGCATTTTCTTCAGTCCAAGGTCATCGTTGTGCAGCTCGTGGTACATCTGCAGTTGTTGACTGGCAGCAGCAGTCTGGCTATTTGGTACTACAATTTTCGCTCTTGTACCACCTTATAGGTTACCCTTGTATCTTGTAATCCATGTGGATCTGACACAATTATTATTTTTTTGATTTAATTTTAGTATGCTTCTAGTGACACATCACCTGTCTTGCTTTGGGATCTGGACAAAGAACAGCTAGTTAATTCAATCCCATCATCATCTGACAACTGCATATCAGCGTTGGTGAGATCTAGTTTAATTATTTTTGTCTTTGATATGTAGAAAAGTAATTCAGAAATAGGCATTTGTAGCAAAATTAACTTACAATCCAATTCAAGAAAGAGCTATTGTCTTTTTTTGCATATCAATTCTTCATCAGGAGTGCTTCAGACCATTATATTCCTGATTTGTTTTATTCAATGTCTAGTCCATGTATTGTTAGTAGTAAGCATGGTTGGATGAGTTATGTTTGCATACAGGATTCAACCAAAGCTGAAATTGAGATAAAATCTCAACCTGAATCCTTGAGGCATAGTTTCCCTCACCAGCATTTAGATCTACCATCCAAACTAGACTCTTAAGATTCTCACATCTTTGTCCCCATGAGGCTGTCTAGTTGGCTAGAGGGTGACAAATTTGCTACAATGGGGCGGGATCAAATCCCGGTGGGCACATGCCCTCGGAGAAAAACTCCTCTCACCCCCCAGTCACTTGGCAATCGGCTATAAGTTGACCTTTTGATTTACCTCCTTTCATATAACCTGGGGATGGGCTGTGAGGGACATCTAGGGTGAACGTAATTACCTTTTGCTACAATAAGACGCTTACATCTTTAATACTTTTTTGGCCATCATATGTTAAAGACCCTTTTGCATTATAATACATGTTGCGTTCTTCCTCATTTTATTGAATGATTGTTCATTTAGTTACAAAATTTTGTAAACTGTCCCAGTTCCTTTGGCAACATTGTGTTGTTCTTGATACTTAAGTATGACATCATCATTCTGAAATTTGTTCTTGAAGTAGGACAATGTTAGTAATTCTAAAAGTACGGTTGACATGTATCCTGCAAATTATTCAGGTCTACTTATTGAAAAATTACATGTGGGCTATATTTTTTTCTGCATGCATCTTTCCTTTGGAGTTATTGCAATCTCAAAATGCTCAGTTAGAAATCTCAAAATGCTCATTTAGAAATCTCATTCTTGTGCTTGGAAAAAACAATAAACATGTATGGGAAAGTGTTCATCTATCATTTTTAAGTTCTGTAAATATTCATATTTGTGATTAGCTGTATCTTTTTTACTTACACTCATAATTGTATGTGCAGATATCATGCCTACATTACTGTATTCAATAATTATTGTTTTACTAGCTTGGGTTCGTTCTATGTATTAAAATCTTCTACGCCTCTTATTGGTTATCTATACTTTTCTTTAATCTTAATGCCAATGAATCTCCATTCTGCAGTCTGCTTCTCAAGTTTACAGTGGTCAATTTGCAGCTGGCTTTATTGATGGTACTATCAGGATATATGATATTCGCACTCCTGAAATGTGAGAATGAAATATTTTGTTAAAAATGGCTTTACTTCAATGATTCTCGCATAAGAGCTTTAGAATGTTTGAATTGATCCTATTACCCATGGAATCAGATGTCGCGTCACGTCGTGCCAGTTGACATGGGCGGAATTTAGATTCTGTCAACCGACTTGCACTGGCACAGATGTACTGGCCTCAAGGAGGCCTCCATGAGGTCTCGTGGTCGCTGCGACCTTGTGGCGGCCTCGTCTGGCAGTGAGGCCGATCGACAGTGCCATTTATTTTCTTTTTTTTCTTATTTCCATTTTTACAATTAATTACTTTCCCTTCCCTTTCCCTTGTTAATGTTTTTCCCTTGATAAATTTTTCCCTCTCGTAAACAGAGACTATGTATCTCTTTAAAGATGGAGATGGATTGATAGGAAAAATAAGAAAGAATTAATATATTTTATGTTTAAAATGTACCGAAACCTTATCAGCACGATACGATACCAAAAACTTATTGTTCCAGTCATAAACCCACCTGCGTGCTTCAAATTTTAAATAGCAAGAAGAATTTTGTTTTAGCAATAAGCAGTCATGGTTGTATCTGAAATTAGTAATAATACTCTCCCAGGACATCATATGGCTACAATGTATTTGTACTCAAGTTTCATTGTTTGGTTTAATCTTTAAATTTCTGGGAAACTACCCCATGAGAAATGTCTGCTATATGGAATTCTCGATGTTATTTGGTAAAGGTTTCAATTTCTGTAATATGTTTGCACGAAACGAGTTATTGTGTGTGCATGTTTTTATTGATACTGATATTTGTTTGTCTGTGGAGTATGGAGTCCATGCTCCTTAAAAAATTGCAAAAACTCTTTCCCTGGTGATTTTTTTTTTTTTTGTAACAGTGTCCTCATATCTGGATTTAGAAACCTTTTAATTAATTAGGCATCATAAATATCACTTGTTTTTCCTCTGGTATTGAAGGTTCCTTTAATTATCATTTGCTGCTGTAATATATTTGCTGAATTTCTACATCTGGTCTTGTAGGCCGGTCTGCACTGCTCAACCTCATACACAGAAGGTGAAGGTTGTGGGAATTGGTTTTCAGCCTGGACTTGATCCAACCAAGGTTTGGAATTTAAGGCTTGAAATTCTGGTGTTATTTGAATTCTCACTTTGCAATATCCTTAGTTAATATTTGGTGGATGGTAGCTATTTATTTCTTATCTTTTCTTGTTTGATTTTGGTTATTCAAATGCAGATTGTCAGTGCATCGCTTGCAGGGGATATACAGTTCTTGGATTTCCGAAACCAATCCGAACCATATCTTACCTTCGATGCACATAGGGGCTCTCTTACTGCCTTGGCAATTCATCGACATGCCCCAATTATTGCGAGTGGTTCTGCTAAGCAAGTTGTGAAGGTTTTCAGCCTAAACGGAGAACCGCTAGGCATGATCAGAAATTACCCCACTTTCATGGCTCAGAGAATAGGTTCTGTTAGCTGTCTTACTTTCCACCCGTACAAAGTACTCCTTGCTATTGGTGCAGGGGATGCCTGTGTATCTATTTATGCAGATGACAGTTACCAAACAAGATAACTTGCTTTGCATACACAAACCTTCAGACCTAGAGGGATCAAGGCACAATGATTACAATTTGATAATCAAGGAGATGGTAACTGCACCTGCGGCAGATCGTCAAGTTTGGCTGCATAAGCCTGCTCTTCATGTGAAAATTGTATCTTACAATGTTCATTAGCCTCCTCTAAAGAGGACCACACTTCGTCAGTATTCCTGCATCTCAATTGGAGGCTCTCACTAATAATCGTATGTAGGTAAAAAGTTGTACATAGTTCCTTTTTATGTTTATGTTTCTTTTTTTTCCTATTTATATTTTTGATCACTTTTTTGCTTTGCCTTGTTCAAAGTTGTAAAGTTACACCTTTATATTATAAATTAAGTATTGACTGCTTTTAGGAATGGGTTTGTTATGTTGGTCACTGAAAATGGTTTTTGGCTGCAATTAACCTATTTTGGATGTTTCATTGTTCCTGTTCCTAAATTTACTTACTGGTTCACAATATGCTCTGATCACTATCATTTCAATTACTGAACAAGTATCAAAATGTATCTTTTAGTGGCTTCTAGTCATGTAGCGAAGAAGGCGGCTTGAAGACAAGCCGCCTCCTTTTTCTTGCTACAAAAGAGGAAGAAGGCTTGTCACCTGTTAAGTCTTTGATTCTTCGTATTTAATATTTTTTGTTGGATTATTGCCGTGACGGCACCAATGTTATTTTCAATTTCTGAAGAACTTGACTTCTAGTTGTAAATCCAAAATGCGAATCTATTGAGCCAATTAATGAGATTTCTATCGACGAGGGTTTTCTCACTCTACTTGCTTGTGGTGTCATTGACACACACTCAACATTCCAAGGGACGTAACCCAATTTTAGATGTGTCTAAGATTTCTGTTCCTGTATTTGTTACGGCCATATTATTATGGTGAAAAGTTGCTTATTTTACTTGACTGCCATCCTCATACTACATAGTACAAGGTTTTATGATATATTCCTTCCAACTTTATTGCTTACGGAAACAATGTTTAATGGACAAATAAAAAAATAGAAACAAAATTATTTACTCTTAGCAATAGTAATATAACATTTTCTCAATTTTTGAGACATAGGGAATGAGTTTTAATTTTGATAAATTAATAAATATTTATTTTAATGGCCTTTTGATCTGGGAACTTTGAGCTGTTGTGAGTGCTTTTATCTTAGTGGACGAATTTTTTTTTTATAAGACCGGATGAACCCTTCCCAAAATTTGTTCAGGCAAGTAAGACATCGTGCCAACTATAAAAAAAAGGAAATGGAGGCCAAATTGTTGCTCGGTCAGATAACGAAAACCAGAAGTTGCTTGCTAAATAATTGCTAGTAATTGAGTATATATAAACCGACCTTGTTAGTTCGTTTTCTTAACATATGTATTTTGAGCTTTGATTAAATACTCCTAATGGTACGGCTAAAATATCACACATAATTACATTATTTTTTTAGAGGGAAAAAAAAATACTAGAGATGAATAGTAATTTTATTTTTAAAAAACTATTAAATCTTGATATAATACTTAAGAAAGTAAAATTTTCTTGGAGTGAGTTAGGGTAATGTAATTGTAATTATGTTTTAAAATGTTATTTGGTTTGGATACACGTGTCTTCACCCTCTTTCTCCCTCACCTGATCCTGTCTGGAAGGCGGTCGGCTGGACACCAGGGAGCACTCTGCACAGGTGGACGAGGAGGATGCTGATGCAGACGCCGGAACACACTCGTCTCTGCACACACTTAGCCAAGCAGATTACGTTAGCAATGAAATAGGAGTCGCCGCTCCGTGTTTGGTCCTCCGATGCTCAAGTTAGTCCGATTGCGTAAGTGGAAGAGTGCGAGTAGAAAAAAGAGCAGAGTTTCTGTGTAGTTACACGCGA
>JBAMIB010000097.1:1103163-1116761 GCA_037177415.1 Kaempferia rotunda | reverse complement strand
ATTGAAAAAAAAAATTATTTAAGTCATGTCTTTAAGGAGTGACTCCCCCTCAAAACATACTCTAAACTTTTATTATTGCACCAATAATGACTTAGAGTTTCTAAACCTTTACAAAATCCAAAATTTAAAGTTATTAATTTAAAATAAATATTGAATTCAAACCTCCTCATAAACTTCAAATTAGTCCCCTTTAATAATTCTTTTCTTGTTTTCATCATAAAAACTACCCTTAAATACCTTGAAATATATTTTTTTTAGGAATGGTTAACTTGATCCAACATGGTTTAATTGACTACAATCATACTATATACGCTAAAATTAGCATCTCAATTGATTGCCTAATTGATTGGAGGGTGTTGATCGATCTGCTAATTGATTCTGAGAGCTTCAGTGCTCTCATAAATACACTTCAATAGATCACTTGATCAATTGAAGTCTGACCCAATCGATTTCTTGATCGATTCTACGAGTTTCTATGCTCGCAGAAGAGTCCTTTAATCTATTGACCAATTTATCTACACTCTGGTGAATCGATTACTTAATCAATTGAAATTTTTTTATTTTTCTGATTTCAATTTCAGACTGAATTTCAGATATTCTTAAATAATTATATAATTTTACAAAAAATATATAAAATTTTACGTAGACATTATTTATACCATATATTATTAGAGAAAAATAATTTTCTATGAAAATAACTCTTATTTTCAAATATTGACACAAAATTGGAAACCATTAAAAAACTTCAATGTTTCACTCTACTTTGTATCTAAGTATTCAATGGTGATTATTATCAGCAAATAGTCTTCACCAAGGTTTACAAAAATATTTTTGAAATTATTTTCAAAATCCAAAATTTCAACCACAATCTTTGGGCTAAATGCACATGACTTGTACACTTGCTTTCCCCATGATTAGATAATACACAATTTATGTCTTTTGATGAAACTAAAACTCAAATAGATGCACTGAATCAATATCTTGAGTTTTGTTAATCCTTCTAATATCTCACTTATATCTAATGTGTATCAAAAAACGTACAAGTCAACTTATAGTCTTTGTGAGATGTAGATATTGGTTTTACCCTACACTAAGGGATCATTTAGATTTATTAAGGCATTTTAAAATTGATCATCCACTTAGGATGTCACTTGATAATTAATGTCATTATACTTAATTGTAAGGAATTAAAATAATTTATGAAAATGATTCATGGCATACTTCAAATGCATATTTTCAAAAGAAAATGATTCATGACATATGATATTTTCATAAGAATATGAATTCCAAAATTGATGTCATGGCATATGATAGGGCACACACAATATAACAATTTAGCATAAATAAAAATACTTAGATTATCTATCTAAGTGTTTTTGTCCTTAAACTCATTGCTAAGACAAAAATAATCCTAAGTTGCCCTTTTCTCCCAAAAAAAGCCAAAATTCCAACTTGGCATTTTTTTTTAACTATATCCTATTTGTGCTAATTTAATTCAAATTAACTCTTCAAATTTTGGCACATATTTACTCCTCAAGAGTAAAAAATCAAACTTTTCATTTTCAAGGAGTAACACTACCTTGAAAATGTCCCAAAGTGTCAACTTCAACATGGTTGGGTAACTACCTTTCCAATTAGAGTTGACACACCCTAAACTCACCTAGGGGATAGAGAACATACTCATATGATTCCAAAACCTATGGGTGCTCCTTGGGTGTTTTAGGTATTTACTATGGATAACTTCCCTTGATACATTCCTAATGACTGTCATAGGCTTCTTAGAAGTCTTGGTCACACTCATCCCCTCTAGGTCAACTCTAGGGATAACTTCTCTTGTGACTTTCTTGATGACTTTCTTAAGCTTTTTAAAAACCTTAGTCATACTAGTCTTCTCAAGATTAACTCTAGGGATAATTTCTCTTGTCACCTTAACTTTACCCATAGACCTAGGGTTAGTTCTATAACTATATGAAACTCTATAGTATGAAGGCACATCCTTCTTGGCTTTAGATTTGTATCCCAAACCTCTATGACTATTGAATGGTTCTTGCTTATCTATGCCTAGGTTTTGTCCATTTGACCCCTTAAAAACATTTTCCATTCTTTTAAGGGTATTTCTTAATTTATCAAGACTTGACCTCAAGACATGATTTTCTATCCTTAAATCTATATATTTGGATTTTTCTTGATTGCATTGGACACTTTTATTTCTAAGCCAATATCTAAAGTCCTTAGAATTCTTGCCTAGATTGTTTTCCACCTTCCTATCCTTAGGTGAGGTAGTCCTAACATGAAATGATACATATTTGGCCTTAGGTTTATCATGATTTCTATTTTCATGATAAATAATATTAAAATGATTGAAATTACTTCTAGTATGTTTTTTATCACTACTTAAAGAAATACCATTGGCTAATGGTACCTTAGTGTCGTTCTTGGAAGCTCACCCTTGACTTGAGCTTTTAGCTTTCTTCTTGGTCGGATCTCTTCCCCTTAGACATTGATTCCGATAATATTTTTTTTAATTACAAGAAAAATATACAATACGCTCCTTACCTTTTCGTACAGTGTGACCGACCTTCTTTTGCTTTCCCTTCATTTTGAGTGCCACTTGGGTCTTCTTATTTCCCAATTTAGGACACTTTTTCTTGTAGTTTCCTCTTTCTTTCCCCTATGTCTTAACCATTTGTACTAATGGCTAGTAGTCACCCGTGATTTACCTCCTCCGTATTGGCCTGGGGACGGGTTGGCGGAGGCGCTGGGGGCGAGCAAATCGCCTTTTGCAACAAAATAAATTATATGATTTTATATTTAAGAATTGAATTTGTTATACATTCTGGAGTTGCTCTTGTAGAGGTGGCATACGATCCTCTATTTGATCTTCCTTGACTTGTTGAGGTGGCACTTTCTTCTTTCTCTTTGACTCTGGATGATGCTTCTTCGTGTTTCAATGTCAATGAATTGTGCTCCTCCTTAATCCTTGAGGTCGATGTTTCTACAATTTCTTCCTCTTCTTAGGATATTGAACATCTATCAACCTCCAAATCTTCTTCTTCTTGATCCAATGAGTCTTCCTCTTTGGATTTGTCTTGATTTGGTACAGTGGAGGGATCTTCATGAAGCTTGGTCAAATTTCTCCATAATTCACTTGCATCCTTGTATTCTCCAATTTATCATAAAATGAGGCTTGGCAATAAATTAACTAAAATTTTGGTTACCTTATCATTTGCCTCACACCTTTTAATTTGTTCTTTGCTCCATTTGTTTATCTTGGTGTGCTTGCCTTTCCTTTCACTTGAAGCTTCAAATATCTCCATGAGAGCAAACCACTGCTCTATCTCCATTATGAAGAAGTTTTCGATCTTTGATTTCCAAAGATCGAAGCTTTGTTGATACGAATGGTGGAGGCACCCATGTATCAAGTCTGAGTCCATCTAGGAAATCCATCTTGAAGTTAAACTCCCTTGATAAAATCTGTGACTTTGATGATTTTAGGGTTTCAACTTCATTTTCTTCCTCTAGATCTTTGCGCTTTCCGGTGATGAGTCCAATGAAAAAGTAGCCTTACAATGATACTACTTGTTGGGACACTCTGTGAGCTAGAGGAGGGAGGGGGTGGTGAATAGGTCACTCGCTTCGTCGAAGGTGATCTTGCAGTGGAAAACTCGAAGCTCAAGCTACCCAATGCTAACACTAGGATTTACTTGATATCCACCTCAAGATGATGTCACTAATCTAATGATCCACACATGAGTATACTCTCCACTATCAAAAATACTCCTTCTCAGAAATATTCCGGAGGTGGAGAAACCTTGCATAATCTCAAGAACAATTATACAACTCAAAACAAGAAGTAAATATACAATACAAATGGAAAAACTTCTTACTTGATCTCTTGTTCCTTGTAGATGTCTCTTGTATGCTTGGAAATATAGCAGCACTTCAACCCTAAGCTTCTAAGAACTGGAGTGTGAAAAGTAAAGAAGATCGTGTGAGCATTTTACATTAGAATCTTGCCAAACGCTTTTATACCTTGCAATCTAGGGCTTCCAATTGAATGTCCTTACCCCCAATCAATTGCCATGTGAGATCCGAGCAAATCTAGCTATCAACCTGCACAATGGTTATATTCCAATTGATTGACCAATCAATTGAAGTAGCTTAATCGATCAACCGATCGATCCATCCACGTTCTATGCTCTCGCGAGAAGCCCCAGAATAGATTGGCCAATTGATTCAACCAACCTTGCTTCATTGCAAGAAAACCTAGCTCAATCTATCAACTGATTGATTGAGCTTGCTTGAATTGATTGATTAATCAATTCAGACCCTTTCTATTCTTGAGAGAAAGGTCGTCAATCGATCAATTAATTGATTGGCTCCTAGCCCAATATATTGGTCAACCCTAACTTGCCTAACTCAAGTCTAGATTTACCTTACCCAACATGCAGTCAACTATGACCTGTTGAGACTTCCTCGTTACCTATCATCAGGTCAACCTTGACCTGCTGGGACTTCGTCACCAAGTGTCTAGTCAATTCTTTGACCCACTTGAACTTTTCTCCTCTTACCAAGTGTCTGGTCAATCTTGACCCTCGTGGACTTACCATCTTATGCTAAGTGGGCAATCTTCCATGAGCCACTTGGACTTCCACTCACTTGATGTCTAGTAAACCTTTGATCCAGATGGATTTCCACTTGTGTCAAGTGTCCAGTCCTTCATGACTCACTTGGACTTTCAAATACTATGTGTTCAGGCAACCTTGACCCACCTGGATTTTTAATGTCTAGCTTCACTCACCATGACTTTTCACCATCTGGCTTTATTCACCAAGATTTCCTTACTACCTAGCTTCACTCACTAAGGATTTCCAATTATCTAGTATCACTCATCAGGACTTCCATCTGTCTGACTTTACTCACCAAGACTTCCTAATTGCCTAGATTCCCTCACTAGGACTTTCCAACTGTCTGACTTCACTCACTAAGACTTCTATTTGTCTTGATTCATTCACCAAGACTTTCCAACTTTCTGGCCTTACACACTAGAACTTTCATTTGTCTGGCTTCACTCGCCAAGACTTTCTAACTATTTAACTTCACTCACCAGGACTTTCTAATTGTCTGGTTTCACTCACTGAGACTTTTCAGCTGTCTGCTTCACTCACTAAGACTTTTCATATGAAGTATCTTATCAATAATGACACTCACTTGGATTTTCTTCATCTGCCAACCTTCCCATTAGACTTTACCTTACCTAACCTCCAATTAGGACTTTCCTAGTCAAGTATCAGTCAACCTTGACATACTTGACTTCTGGTCAACCTTTGATCATCAATCTCTTAGATGGACAATTGCACCACCAATCTTCATATATTATCAAACATCAAAAACTCAAACATCAAGACTCAAGCTTAATCAAACTGATCAACTTTGACCCAAGGGCAATTGCACCAACATATTGTACCCTATCAATCGACTATTGCATCAACAATCAAGTTCCCATATTAACTCAAAAAATCTCCATTTGCTCCAACAATATCATTAATTAGTTGACTGATAATCTCCATCAATCAACTAATAATGATCAGTCAAACTGATCGGCCTTGTTTTATATATTTTATTTGCTCTAACAGTGTCATCAAATTTTTACTCATATATAATAGTCGACTAATATACCAAAGACCTCCTTAACTCCCTCAAATCATAAATTCATGATTTATGGATTCATTGGTCAATTGTTACTCCATATTAGTCGACTAATACCTTTGTTTCAGCTTACTAGCTAGGGTTGAATTCACTTTGTCTAGTCTCTGGTTGACCTCAATCTACTAGGACATTCTTTATCTAGCACTCGATCAACCTTGACTCGTCGGGACTTCAGAACTTTCTTTATTTAATATGTTGTCAACCTTGATCTATCAGAACTTCCTTTGCCTAACATATAATCCCTAGCATTCGATTAATCTTAACTTGTCAATATTTCATCATTGGTTAGTATTCAGGTTAACGTTAACCTGTTAGGTCTTCACAATTACCTAATATATAATTAATTTTACATTTGATCCTCTTTTACATGTTTGGACATCCCTCATTACTAAGTGTTTGATCAACCTTAACCAACTTGGATTTTATGTCTCATGCTAAGTGCTTGTCTAGTTCTCCATGATCCACTTGGACTTTACCTTTGCCAACTTCCTATTGGACTTTCAATCGTCACGTGTTTGGTCCTCCATGATCTACTTGAACTTCGCCTCTCATGTCAATTTAATATTGGACTTCCAACCGCCAAATGTCTGATCAACCATAATCCACATGCTTTTTTGCCTTTGCCAACTTTTTATTAGACTTCCAATCGCCAAGTATCTAGTCTTTCATGATCCACTTGAACTTCACCTCTCATGTCAATTCATTGTTAGACTTTCAACTATCAAGTGTACGATCAACCATAACTCACTTAGACTTCATCATTACCAACTCTTTATTAGATTTGCAACTATCAAGCGTTTGATCAACCATGATCCACTTGGATTTCATTTTTACCAAGTCTCAATTAGACTTTCAATTATCAAGTATTTGATAAACCATAAGCACTTAGACTTCCCCACTCTCAACCTCGACCTATTTGAGTTTTTTTTCTCTCACATATCAGACATAATTAAATATATTGATTAATTATTGAAATTTAACTCGAGTCGACATTAATTATTGATTATTACATGGATTTTATATTGTATATAAGAGTGTTCGATTCAAATTAAAAATTAAATTAAATTAATATAAAAAATGATATGCTTTTCATCAACTCTTTTTAAAATAAAATTAATTTAATCATAATAAAATTTCCATTTCCTTAATTAACCTATCCATAATTCAATGAATTTCTTTAACAAAATATAATCAAACAATAATTTTTAAAAAGTTTAACCAACAATTCACAATATAAAAGTTAAAATTATTATTTTTTGATATAACAACAAAATATCATATTTCAAAAATAAAATTTAAAGGATTTAAACCTGACAAAAATTGAAGTAAACCAACTATTGGTTCAAAATTTAGATTTATCTCCTTTTTCTAAATAAATACATGCAGATTTATCTCCTTTTTCTAAATAAATACATGCATTCTAGATTGGATCAAATAACTAATAAATATTTCAAAATAATATATTGTTTTTATTAATTTTTGGTTTGCATATTATTGATTGATAAGTTCTCCGAATCTGTCATTTTCGACTAGTCTTTTTTATTTACTATTTAGCATGAATAGCTGAAAATGCTCATTAATCATTATGTTTTTGGTGGTTTGCTTTCAAAATTTATTTAACAAGATGTCGTACAAAAGATGTATTAATATTATTAATATTAAAGAGATGAAAAAGAATCATTATTAATTATTATCCATATTTTTTTCCTATAGAAAAATATTAAGTTTAAAAGAAAATGACATCTTGTACATCAAACTGATTTTGACTAACAAGGGTCAATCCATCCATGGCAATCTCATCGTTATTGAAATAGATCTTTGGCACCATAAAATTAAATGTTTGTAAACCGGATTCAATGTGTCCCAATTAAACTAATAGGGAGTTTTATATGTTTGTTACATTTAGTGCTATAGAAATAATTAATTTCTAAATCTATTGTGATTTTATTTCTTACTATTAGGACACTTGAGAGCTAAAGGAGGAGGGGTGAATAGTTCTGTTCACTTCTTGGATAATGATTTTATAGTGGATATTCGAAGTGAAGATCTCCACAATGTTAACACCCTTGATTTACTTAGTCTCTACCTCTTTGAGGTTACTAATCCACGGATTCTCATAGTATACGCAGCTCTAATATGAATGCACTCCTTCTCAAAAACAATTCAAAGGTAGAAAAATCTCGTAGAAGCTCAAACAGAAGAAATACAATAAGAAACGCAAACTAGGTTAGAAAAAAATCGAAAATAATTACAACACAGAAACTAGGTTACTTTAGCCTCTTGTTGACTTGGAAATGTAGTAGTACTTCACTTTGAATCATCTAAGAACCAACGGAGAACAACGGAGAAGAAGAGTGTTTGAATCCTTTATGAAATCATTTATATCGCGCTGATTTAAGGTTCCAAATCGATTGGCCTTACTTCCAATCGATTACCACGTCAGATCGAATCCAATCTAGCCATCAAAACATCGCAACAACTCGTTTCTTCTTTTTCCCAATCGCTCTTAATCGATCAGTTGATTGATTATGACTACTTCTATTCGTGAAGAAGAACCTTCCCAGTCGATTACCCAATCGATCTGGGAAGCTACAGTTCACTGGCAATTTCTCTCAATTGATCACTTGATCGATTAGCTTTAGCATTGATCGATTACTCAATCAATCCAAAACCCTTCTATTTAACGAGGAAAATCTCTCAATCGATTACCCAATCAATTGCCCAACCCTAATCCTCTAAACTTGATTTTAGGGTTCCTTTGCCCAACTTGAAGCCTTCTATGACTTGTTGAAACTTTCCTTTGCCTAACATATAGTCAACCTTGATCTACCAAGGCTTCTTTTCCAAGTGTCCGATCAACCCTTGACCAACTTGGAATTTTCATCTCGTGCAACCTGTCCGGTCAACCTTTAACCCATTTGGATTTTCTCTTTGTCAACTTTATGTTCGACTTCCGATTACTAAGTGTGGTCCTCCTTGAATCACTTGAATTTTTCTCTTGCCTAATCTCAGTTAGGGCTAGTCACTCGGTAGATTTCCACCCTCCTAACCTCAGCTAGAGCTTTCCTTTTGCCAACGTGTGATCTTCCTTGATCCACTTAGACTTTCCTTTGCCTAAACGCATTTACGGCTAGTCACTAGTAGACTTCTACCCTATCTAACCTCAGTTAGAGTTTTTCTTTATCTAACCGTAGTTAGGGCTTTCTTTTACTAATGTACGATCCTCCTTGACTTACTTGGATTTCTCTTTGCCTAAACCTCGAGTTAAGACTTTGTCTTGTCTAACCTCTAGTTAGGACTTTCCTCTGCCTAACTTTTGAGTCAGGATTTTGCCTTGCTTAATCTCTAATTAGGATTTTCTCAATCAAATATCCAGTTCTCCATGACTTATTTGACTTTTCTCTCACATATTAAATATCTGATTAATCTTGACCTCTTTGACCTCTTCTCATATATTATCTAAACATCAAAATTTAAACCCGAATCCACCCAAGTTTAGTCAAACAGATCAACCTTGATTCAAAAATGATTGCACCAATAATCTCTCAACGATTACTATTATTATTGTTTTAAACTTATTGAAATGCCCTCGGTAGTGTTTTTTTTATTGTGGTTTTATAATTTCAATCAAAGGATTGAATTAATGTAATCTTGGCATCAATAACAAGGAGATGAAAATTGATTATTAATGATTATCAATATTTCAAATCTAACTTTAGAAGATAATGAAAAGAATTAGATTGAAATTTGTTTATGCATCAAATCAAATTGATGTAGACCAACAAAGTAAATCTATCCATGGAAACTCCACAAATATTTAGATTGATATGAATTTAAAAATAATTATAATTAATTAGGTCAAATAGCGTTAAATCTGGGTAATCAGTCCGGTTTCATAAAAAAATTTCATCGATTACATGGATAAATCGAAGAAGTACATATGGAAGCACATCCTGTTAGTCAATATTCTTAGATCCCCTATTTATTAAGGAGAAAAATTATCAGTAATACGCTGCAGCTAGATTGATATGAATCTTAGGCACCATAGAAGATGGACACGTGTAGCTTGTGATAATCAATCATGCGACCGCATGATTCAATTAGCGAGCTCCTCTAAAGTCAAAATTCAACTAATTGGAGTCCCCACGGGATGGACTGTTGGCTAGTGCGTGAGGTCTTGCCACCAAAATTCAACTAATTGGAGCTTCATTTGTTTATTCAATTTAGTCAATAGGTGAATTTTTTGCTATAGATGTACGTTGAATCCACTAGCCACATGGAGCTTAGACACTTATCAAGAGGCTCTTTGTT
This sequence comes from Kaempferia rotunda, assembly GCA_037177415.1. NCBI lineage: Eukaryota > Viridiplantae > Streptophyta > Magnoliopsida > Zingiberales > Zingiberaceae > Kaempferia > Kaempferia rotunda. Next base: position 1,106,741 of record JBAMIB010000097.1, on the reverse strand, counting down.
TACCAAAGGACAACTTTATCGATTGTTTTAGGGTTCACTCAGTTAAAAAAATTTAGTCCTTCTCATGTTCTAAGTTATCTTTTTTTGGTCATCTTAGAGTCTATTTTGTTATAAGTTATATATAACCATCAAAAACAATAATTTCTCCATGTTCCTTATCTAAAGTCCATGCACCTCACTAATAATTTTTAGTCTCTCAGATGCTCTAGGTCATCTTTTCTCAATCGCCTTTGAGCCCCTTCTCTATCATCTAAGATGTCTCCACAAGTTCCTCAATAATTTTCTATAAGAAACTTAGCCAATTAAAGGATTTCATTATTACTCTTCCACTTGATCAGTACTCGATATTTTGGTTGGTCCCTTTCACATCTAAGTCGATCTCCCGCATTTAAGTCAATCATTGATTGTTATCATTTAGACAACTTTGTGATATTCAAGCATGATATAAATTATAATTATTGAGCAGAAGTTTTTTACAATGTTATTCTAGCTCATAACTAAAAAAAAAAAATCAACCACCCAGAATATTTCTATGATCATTTAATTCTCCTCAATCTTGATTAGATTTTAAATGAGCTGTAAAGTACAAAGTACTTTTAGTAGCACAATCTATTTGTGCGATCTTGATGACGATAATTAAGGCACCCAACCTAAATGGCATTGCTAAGTTTTTGATTGATCATGTTCCTTCAAGAGTCACTCAGCCACTTCATATCTACTTCTGTCATTCATATATTTGTCTGTCTATCTGTCTATCAGTTCACAATAAATTTTTTTTTAGCTTTATGATCATTCTAGCAGCTCAAGCACAACGGACACATGGTTTTACTTTAATTACTTCCTCATCCAACAAAGGAATGTAAAATTTGGCCTATACATTCATTCTCCGTGTTGGCATGGGGACAAATTGGCGGAGACACTGGGGCGAGTGAATCGTCTTTTAAATTGGCGGAGACATTGGGGGCGAGTGAATCGTCTTTTGCCACTAGTGCACTACCGCCCTAGAGAAGGGAGGTGGATTTATATGCTTACTACCACAACATTATTGCTCTCCTCAATATCTCAAGCATTGATGTTTCTTCTAGGTGAATAACAAAATTTCATCAAGGAACATGAAGCACCCATAGCTCATCACTTCTCAGGATGTCTTTCATTAGAATGCAATAAAGTCCCAAGGGCTTCCACTAACTACACTTAGAGACAATAATATACAACAGTTGACTATCTAATTTGATAAGTTATACCATTGTAGCAAAAGGTGATAACCCTATTAGAAGTTGAATTAAACTTAAATACATAGACCATAAATGTTTTATGGACATGAACCAAGTGAAACATGAATATTGTAATTCATGTATCTAAATAGAATAAGTTCATATATCTAATTAATGATATATGGTTTAGTAGTTTCTATTGAGTAGTATAAATACTCAATAGCTAGACAAAACCTTGAAAGGGTTGTGACAGTATTATATGAACTCAAGAAGCATAGAATATATGAGAGAGAGAACGAGAAAAGAGATTAACCAAGGTTAAATAGAGTGTCCAGTGTATAGGTATCATTGCAATTGGTAGTTGACATACAAAAGTTAATCATTCTCTAATTTTCAATCTTTGATTAGTAAGTACTCTACAAAAACACCAACATCACCCGTCGGTGAGTTGGAATATCCTACTTAAGCTATCAAAATGGTAGCAAGAAGGATAGTTAACCTAGAGAGTCCGATTAAAGGTTTACTCTTGTTACTAGGGCTCCCCGGTCATATGTTTCTAGATTAACCCAAGCTCTTCCTAATATTGAATTAAGTAGGAGTCAATTAATTCCTTAGAAAACTCTTCATGATCATACCCTATAATTAGGATTTCACTCACTACATAATACCCTCTATCACTAAGGTTCCACCCTTACAGTCTAGCGAGTTAGTCTTCTTTACAAAGATGATCACACATTCTAATGATGCATTGGTGTAATCCAAGAACATACACATCAAAGATAACATTGTGCATTCACAATCATACAAGAGATCATAATCAAATGCACAATTCTACAAGAACACATTCTTACAAGAATCACTCACATGATTTACAATATCCAATAGATTCTATCCATCAAGATCACAACAGAATCACAAGATCACATCCACTTCATCAAGAACACAATACACATACAAGACCATCATTCAATCTATTAAGAATTCAACATAAGATCATGATCATCATTCCATTCATTACAAATTCAACATAATACTAAGATCATTCATCAATCCAAACCATATCTAATGCATACACACAATACATCACAAGAAACAAATCAATATCTTCATCAACAAAGGGGATTAGGGCCAAATTCAAGAGATACACCAAACCATCCAATCTCAACTACTCCCTCACCCTAGAACACAAATCTGCTCACGATACATGGATAGAGATCTGAAGAAGATGAGGAACAAATGTTCTTACGATCCAATCCAAGAAGACAAGGAGGAAAGGAATCAAGAAACTTATCTTTGAGAACTCCTTCAAGATCCTATCCAAGCTCCCAATAGAGACGATGCATAGAGAATCCCGGTGCCAAAGATCGTCGAAAATGCTCCAAAAATGTGGTGGAGACCTTAGCAGTTAACCCCTACCCCGACAAGTTAAGGGGAGGAGTCCCCTTTAAATAGGAGATCACATCAGCCCCTCACACGGCCCGTTCACACGGTCGTGTAGATCCACACGGCCATGTGGCACACACAAGGGCCCATGGGGATGTCTTTGGGTAAGTAATCACATGGTCGTGTGAGAGTTACATGGCCATGTAGGGCTTCATGCTGGAAATGACGTACAGTCGTGTGAGGATCCACTTGGCTGGTTGTGCACAGCCAGGTCATATCTCACACAGCCATGTGGATCTTATACACGGTCGTGTGGCCCCTGTGTACAGCCCTGAGCTGCTGTATCACCTCCTATCTATCTGGGAACTCCTCCGTAGCCTCACGCACATCCCAAACGAGCTCCAAGGTATGCATAAGATGTATAAAATAGTCCAAAGTACTCATCCTACAATGAAAATCATAAAAGAGTAAATCTTTGAACAATAGAGGTAACTACGCTGAAATACATATAAAAGGGAGTGTGATAGCGTAAATCATATAGAAGAAATCCAAATGATGTTCGATAAACCATATATAATGATATACACAATTATGCACATCACACCCCTAGACTTAAACCTTTGCCTATCCTCAAACAAAACCCTGCAACTAGCTCCATGCAATGGTTTAATGTATTATAATGTGAAATGAATAAGTCTAACTCTATTAATCAATTATATGGTGAGCATGTCCATAAGATGAATTGTATGTGTCTAAACTTAAGTTCTTCGTGCTAAGTGCAAAAAGTGGCCAAAACTCATCAAGTTTCAAATCTTAATCCTAATCAAGTCGTCATTCAACCATCTTTTCCTATCCGTTCTCGGCAATAGGCATTTACCTACCACATGCTTGGTTCATATTCCTTAATCAACCCAAGGTCTCAAAGGCATGCTCAAGTCAAGAGAAATCAAATATTCATTTCCTCAATACCCTAACTCGGTC
>JBAMIB010000097.1:1024477-1041825 GCA_037177415.1 Kaempferia rotunda | reverse complement strand
AAAAATAGAGAATGTCAAAAAGTCGTTTTCTATTTTTTTAGAAAATGCGCGATTTTTAGAAAATGAAAATAGAAAACGTGCAAACCAAACGCCCTCATAAATCTGATCTAAAATGATTTTTTTAACTATTTTTTTAATAATTATTCACTTTTATCTCAATACTCCATCACTATTATACTAACATACATTGATATTAATATACATAAAACATCTTAATTTTAAAAAAAATAATTTAATTTTAAAAAATCAACTAATCCCTAAATTTGGATCAAATTCGGATCAACCTGAATCCGACCCGAACTCAACCCAAAATTTTCAATCTGAAACTCTTCAATTCGAACCTGACCTGATCTCAAAAATCTCCAATCCAAATTTAATTTTTTTTTGGATCAATTTAAATTAAATCATCCGATTGGATTATTTTTAACACTCCTAATATCTGACATGTTTCCTACAAATCAAACGGATAGGAGGTTTTTTTTTTAAAACAATCTTAATTAAATTATATAACGCGTAGTGATTGACCATGCATGCATGCATGCTTTTTCATAGATTCTTCTTCTCATCGTCCTTTCTCATACTTGTTCCTCTCCTTTCGACAAGGATTGATCTATTCTTTCGTCCCTTGCGATTGATTCTTTACCCCCTCATCGGCGTAGCCATATATCTTGTTCCTGGAACCTCATACAGGCTCCTCGTCGGCATGCCATGCCTAGGCCCTATTTTTATTGGGCCATTATTTTTTTTATTTAATATTTTTTAAAAAAAATTAAGTGTTTTGTTTGAATTATTTTCTTTTTCATTTTCTAGAAATTCATTTTTTTTCATTTCTTAAAAGTGTATATTTTCTAGTTTTTAAACAAATACTATATTATTTTCTAGAAAATTGTATTTTTTTCAAAAAAAAATAGAAAATGCACAAACCCCTTAGGATCATAATTTTAAATTTATTGTAAAGAAAATGTTTAATTTTAATATTAAATTATTTTTATATTATTAATTGTATTTTTATAATTATTATTTTTAATTATATGTTATAAGACCAAATCTTTTTTCTTTTCAATATCTCTCAAAAACCCTAGCAGTTGATGATCTCATAATTTTTCTCTCTCAAAAATGCTCCGCGTCACACTTTTTTCCTTCCTCCATACCGACTGTATCGTTCTCTCCCCTTAATTTAAATGATACTCTCAAAGGATGTCATTTTTTTTTTAATTTTTTTTATTTCTCGATAAGAGCATAAATTAGAGGGTTTTTATCATACAATGCAAAGTATAATATTATTCCTTTTTAAAATATCATTTTTTTAAATTTTTTGTGAAGTCTTTAATTGCAATGTTGGATTTAATTGTGTTATTCATCGATGCTCTTTTATCTTCATTTTTCAGTCTTTTTTTTTTATTTTTTTTTATTGCGGCTATCTACGTCAATTTGGCTCCGACTACGAAAATATTGGGCTCTCAATTCAATTTTACATCTAAAAAAATTAAAAAAATTAAATTTTATATTAAAATCTAATTTTTATAACTAATATTTTAATTTTTAAAATAAGTTTTTAAATCGGTCGAGTCTGAATGTAAAAAGGGTGAGTATAAATTTTTATTTAAAAAAAAAAAATTTTTACCTATGCTTCTATCCTCCTTAAGACGTCCTATGTCATATGAAGTTTCAGTATCAGAATGCGACACTCGATCGACTTGTATAATGCCAAACTGTGGGTGATATATGAATAAGGTTAAACTGAAAGGAAGTTGAAGGATAGAGATTAATTGAACAGGCAAGATTGAGGCCGACAATTCTCTAGTTGTGCAGAAGATAATATGCATGCAGAAAGCGCATGCCGAACATAAGCTTGCTCTTTGGCAGCCAGTGCAAGTAAACGACATCCCAAAGAACCAATTGAATAATGTCGATCGTGAGTGTTTTAGTCGGCCAAACCAGTTAAAATAAATATATATTTTACATAATAAGGTCTCTAGCTATTACATTTTTAGGCTAAGGTCTCTAGCTATTAGATTTTTAGGCTTTCGTCTGATGTAAAATTATAGTCCATGCATGTACTGCACTTTATTAGTTAACAAAAAATATGAATATTTTAGAGAAAAAACTAAGTAGTCTTAGAATAAGTGGAATTACTCACTTTCCCTACATACAAAAGTCTTCGCCGTGGCTCCAATGTGGTCCAATCATTGGGTTCATATGGTCAATTGATTGGACCAACGATATCGGTGGGAACAATGGGCTTGTCGGGCTAGTGAGTCATCTTGGTTGTGTTGACTGTTGGGGAGAATAAAATGATTATCCTTCTAGAGAGGAAGAGAATAAAAAAAAACTCAATAACAATTGTTCTTAATCTACTTAATTAATTATCATATTTCAACTACAAGACATATTTATACATATAAAGGGACACTTTAAAAGACACATACAAAACTCGTTAAAAGACACTTAAGTAACTTTTCCTGACTAGATGTTAAGAATATGCTTTAAGAATATACTCTAGAGTTAATGAATGAATAATATTCATTGATATACACAAAAATTAAGTTTATTATTTCAACATCTCCTTTAAACTTAAACTTTTGTTACCCTGATCTTTGCTCTTACTCTTGCAAAATCTTCAAACTTCAATGCTTTAAAGAAAATATAAGCAATTTGATCTTGTGCCTTCATATACTTTAGTTGAACTTCATTTCTAATTATATTTTCTCTAATAAAATGATATCTTGTATCTATATATATGTTTGTTCTTATCATGAAAGATATGATTCTTTCTCAAAACAATAGCTAACTTATTATCAATAAAAATATCAGTAGCTTCTTCTTGTGACAAATGCATCATCTTCAATAATTTTCTGAGTCATATAACATGACAAACACAAGCAGCAACAACTACATATTCTGCTTCATAAGTTGACAACGTCACAATTGATTATTTCTTTGAATTCCAATTGAATGCAATATCTCCAATACAAAATGGAAAATCAGAAGTATTTTTTCTATCATCAATATCTCCTCCTCAATCACTATCACTGTATCTAACTAACTTGCAAATTTCAAAAAATGAATAAATTAAATCATAATACAAAGTTAGTAGCCTTCATATGAGATTAAGTTAGAAACTTCATATAATGACTAATATTCCAATTCCATAAAGAATATCGGGTCTAGAACATGTCAAGTATATACCTCAATTTTCCTACAAGCTTTCTATATAATGTTGGATTGACCTTCTTACTATCTTCAAATCTGGACCATTTCATTCCACATTCAATAAAGGGTGTCAATTGTTTAACCATCTTTCATACCAAATTCTTGCAAGATTTTATTTGCATTTTCCCTTTTGAAAAACAAAGATATATACTATTATCATCACTTTATTTTACCTTAATGCCAAGATAATATGACATTATCTTAATATTTGTCATTTCAAATTTTGTAGTCATGTCTTCATTTAATTCATCAAATTAACATTGTTGAATAAATCCATATAAAAAATCAGATTATCAACATATAAACAAATAATTATCAAATCACCGTTCTCCTTTTCTTTAACATAGAGACTATATTCATGTGGGCACTTTATTAAACCTTTAAATTTGAAATATTGATCAATCCTTGTAACAAGCTCTAAGGGCTTGTTTTAATCCATACAAAGCCTTCTTCAATTTCAAAACATTGTTTTCTTGTCCTCTTGAATTATATCTTAACGATTGTTCTATATAAACATCTTCCTCCAATTTGCCTTTCAAAAAAGATGACTTGACATCTAACTGAAAAATATTGCATTTCCTTTGTGCAACCAATGAAATGATTAATCAAATAGTACGTTCTAAGCAAACAGCTAGAGCAAGAACTTCATTATAATTGATACTTGGTTGCTGAATAAATCCTCTTACAACAAGATGAGCTTTGCATTTTTAGACTTTCCCTTTTGTATTCTTCTTTATCCAATAGTTTGCATTTTTGGGGGAACCAATTCCCATGTATCATTTTATGAATTGCATTTATTTCTTCATCCATTGCTAGTCTCCATTGTTCATTTTTCATTGCTACTTTAAAGGTTAGGGAATTTGAATCTACAAAAAGACAAATAGAAGCATTGATTTCATGAGTTTCAGCATAAATATCTTCCAAACTTCTCATTTTTTGAGATGTTTTAGTTGGACTGTCTTCATGAGGATCGAGTTGGTGGTTGAGCTGTATTTTGTATTGACACTATAGTGTCCTCTTCTTCTTCTTCAAAATATGGAAGAAAATTATAAACTTTATCTTCTTGAACTTCCCAATTCCAAAATGCTTCTTCAACAAATTCAATACCTTTACTTATCACCACTTTGTCATTGCTTAGGTTATATAAATTTTAGCCTTTGGAATGTCAATCATATCCAAAGATATATTTAGCACTTCAATCATCAAGCTTAGACCTCTATTGTTGTTGTACTTGAGCATATGCAATGCTTCCAAAAACTCGCAAATGTTTGACGTTAGGCTTTCTTCCATTTCTTGCTTCTTGAGGAGTTTGATCTTTGATGTTCAATGTTGGAGAGAAATTAGACAAGTAGATTGCATAAGAAATAGCTTCAGTCCAAAACTCTTTTGCCATATTTTTGGGTTTTAACATGCATCTTGCTATATTAAGAATGGTTCTATTCTTCTTCTCGGCTACTCCATTTTGTTGTGGCAATCTAGGAACTGCCAAATTACATCAAATTCTCGAAGTTTACAAAAGTCAATAAATTCCTTAGAAGTGGCTTCACCTCCTTGATCAGATCTCAAAGTTTTGATATTATATCCACTCACTTTTTCTACAAGAGTCTTGAAATTTTTAAAAGCTCCAAAAACTTCTGATTTTTTACTTAAGAAACTAAATATAAGTTTTTCTACTAAAATCATCAATAAAGAGTAAAAAATATTTACTCTTTCCAAGTGAAGGAGGATTGATCAGCCCATAAACATCTGTATGCACAAGTTCAAGTGACATTGTCACTCTAAATGTTGCTTCTTTTAGAAAACTCTTCTTAGCATGTTTCCCAAGAAGGTAAGCTTCACATAAATGATTTGGATAGTTGATCAGAGACATACCTTTTACCTATTCTTTTCTCCCATAGTCTTTAATGCTCCAAAATTCAAATGACCAAATCTCATGTGTCATTGTCATGCTTCATCTTGCACATTAGTCTTCAAACACTTTGTTTCAATTTTATTAATATTCAAAGTAAACATCTTATTCTTTAACATAGCAGCCTTATCAAACAAATTAGTATTTTAATCTCTATGTCAAAGATAGTTATTCTTCATAAGAATCTGATAACCTCATTCAAGTAGTTGACTCAAGCTTATAATGTTACTTCTTAATTTTGGCACCAAGTAAACATATGATATTATTTTATGACTATCATCTTTAAAAGAGATGAGAATGGAACATTTCCCTTTAATATGAATTTTTGGGAGTCTCCAAAAGAAACAATGTCTTTCACTTTCTCATCAAGTTCTATAAATTTATCTTTGTACCCACATGTATGATTGCCTGCATCATTATCTAAATACCATAAATTGTTATCATTCTTTTCTTCTTCTTTGATTTTCAGCAATAAAGTCGTCTTTCAATTTCTTGATTGTCAGCAACAAGATCATTCTCTTATTTAATATCTTTAGTAACACTATGACATTCTCAAGCTTAATGACCCATTTTATGACAAATGCAACATTCCTTTTTCTCTTGGTCTACCATAGTATATGTAGGTGACGATTGACTCCTTTCTTCTTAATTAAACTTGTCCCCCCCTCCCCCAAAAAAAAAAAAAACCTGGTCCCACAACATCTTCCTTGACCACGACCTCTAAAATAGTTGCTTCTCTTTCATTATTTTTTACTGTAACATTGGCTTTGAGAACTTGCTCTAGTGGTTTTTCTTATCTTGTCTTCATCTTTTTTCATTGGCTTGTATTGAACCCTCCAATTCTTTAATAGTTATTGAACCTAAATCTTTTGTTTCTTCAACAACACACACAATATAATCAAATTTAAGAATTAGATAATGAAGCACATTTTCCACTATGTGTACATCTTCTATCTTGTCTCCATATCCTTTAATTGATTGACAATTGCATTCACCCATGAACAATAATTCATGATGGATTCAACCTCTTTCATATGCAATGCTTTAAAATCATGCCTTAGAGATTGAAGTTTTGTCTTCTTTACTTTGTCAACAACTTGGAGAGACTTTGTTAATATCTCTCAAGCTTCTTTTGAAGTAGTAGCATCAACCACCTTCTCAAACATAAAATCATACAAACATTGATGGATGGGGGTGAGGGCTTATCAATCCTTCATTTTTCTCTGATAAAGAATTGTTCTCTACTTGAGGTAACTTATCTTCATTTTGAGGCTTCTATACATCTTAACTGTTGTAGTTTATCTTCTCTGTTTCTTTTAGGCATGCATATCTAGACTCACGTAATTTGATAGTTGAAAATAAATCCTCTAAACTATTTACCACAAGGTTCTTTGAAATATAATAGGAGTCAACCATTGACATCCACTCTTGAGTCCATGGGAATGCATTTAATCCATACCTCAATATGTCTCTGTTAGACACTATTCCTCGAGATTGTTAATGTTGGTGAGAATTTCATTCATTCTAGCATGTAGTTGAACCACTTTCTCCTCATTGCGAGTTGAAAGTGTTTAAGTTGACTCTGCAGTAGATCACACCTAGCCAGCTTTACCTCTGAGGTGCTTTCATGAAGCTCTAAGAATTTTTCCTACAGTTCTTTGGCAGAGTTGTAAATGTTGATTCAATTTCGTTCCTGCACTAGTAACACATTTAGCAAATGGAATTCTACCTTGGCATTTGCAAACTATTCTCATTGCTTTTTGGTCCATTTATGTTCTTTGAGTTCTTCTCCATCTTCAGTCTTTGGTACTTCGAAACCATATTTTATACATATCATGATTTCAAAATTTATTTTTAAAAATACCTCCATTTTCTTTTTCCACATTATGAAGTCGCTTTAAAACTTTGGTGGATGGATGTTTAATCTGACCATTTTTCCCGCTTTAATTGTTTAGCTAGCGGTTAATCCTTCTGAGCGGTCTAACTATAATATCAGGTGTTGGTGCAATGGAAGAAGTTCAAATTGCTAGAGGGGAGGGTTGAATAGTGACATGCAAATAAAAATGATATTTTTCTCTTGTTAATCACTTAACAAGGATACACACATTAAAAATAAGATGAACACATAAAAAGAAAAAGGATACCAGAAATTACTTGGTTATGACCCTCTAGTTGTTACTCCAGGAATGATAAATTCTCCACTATCTTCTCTTTCTTCGGAAATGCCCCGGAGGCGGAGAAACCTCTTACAACAGTTAAGTACGAGAGTAATAAAATAGAAATGAAAAAAATGAATACAAGTGTGTGTTGTGTGTTTTGTTCTTCGAGCTTTATTCATATTTATAACCTTCATCTCAATCTGTCCATTGTGCTGACGCTGCATTTCCGGTCGACAGGACCCTCTCCAATTGCTTGGACAATACTAACGTGTTCTAAGGCTTTATCTGCTTCGACAACAGCTCGATAATGACTTTGGATGACTTAGCCCCTTCCGGTCGATCGGAGGATCTTCAATCGCTTGGAGACTTACTAACGTGGTTGTTCTAATCTATTTCGACAACGACTCCCGTTGACATGGTGATGAGAATTCTTCTCGGCCGCCTGAAAATGGTCAACCTTAGACTTGACAATTTGCTAACTTCACCTTCTTCAGTTGCCTGGATGATTCATTGTTGCCTGGACATGTAGTTGTCCAGACATTGTCTTGCACAGTTTTCCTTTTGACTTCTTGTCCACCAGATGCACCTAGCCCTTCTGGCTCGTTCTCATTCAACCTTCTTGTTTCGCTGGAGTACTTTTATGATGTTTCTCATCCCTCAGATGCACCGAGCCTGTAGACTTCTTTTTCGTATCATCCTTCTCGCTCGCCTATATCTTCTGCCATCGGGTACCTGTATATTTTCCTAAGACTCTGCACACTTAGACATATAAATTTAAGCACAACAAGACCTAATGTTAAACTTATTTGATAGCTCATCAAGACACCACTAAGGTTCTAACACCTTTGTGAGACGATGAAATGAAATGATTCTCTATTGTTGGTCATCACTTGAGCACTTTGACCTTACTCTAATATCACTTTGGTGGAGAGAATGAGAATGGAATACATATTTCTTAATCTTCTTGATTAATTAAAATGTCAAGTACATGGACATTTATACATACATAGAAATTATTTGAGAGACACGTATAAAGAGATTTTTTAAAAGACATTTCTCTTTATAATATGCTAAAAACATGCTTTAGGAATACACTCTAAAGTTAATGACCGAATGATATTCATTGCCTATGGCGCTTAGTTTCTAGAGATAATTATGTAGATAAGTATTGGAGTAGTAGGAAAAATTGAAAGAAAACAAATGAACTATTGGGATGGATCGATGCAGGTGAGGAGATAGTGAGGTACGAGAGTCCACGGCCGCATCTGGGGATTCACCGGTATGTTTTTGTGCTATTCCAGCAGGTAAGTGTGGTGCAAACAACGGTGTTCGCGCCGGGATGGCGCCAGAACTTCAACACCAGGGACTTCGCCGAGCTCTACAACCTCGGTTTGCCGGTCGCCGCTGTCTACTTCAACTGTCAAAGGGAGTCCGGTAGCGGTGGAAGGAGGATGTTCTAGCTTGCTTGTGTGCTACCGATTATATGAACCGGCGTAGCCTAGCTGCAATAATTATGAGGTATGCAACTTCATGGATCAATTGCATGCAAGCATGTATTTCTTCCGATTTGACATATAGATGTGTAGTCGTGAAAAATTATTTGATTGCGGTTTTGTTTGTTTGTTTGCTATATTATGAATTATTGATTCTTAGACAAATTGGATTTGTTGTTTACTAGCATGTTTAATGCTTACATAATTTAATCTGTATATTATAAGGTTAGTTGAGTGAGATACTTTCGACTTGATTAATGATGTGTTAATCTCACCACATTCTAGCACGAGAAGCAGAGCGGGCAGAACCCATGGTCATTGGGGTCACTTGTTTCCACAATATGAAGACTTATGAATTAATAAAGATATAATACATTAGTTTTTCTAAACATAATATTATAACAAATAAATAAACTACAAATATAGTTAAAATGAAAAAAAAAAAAGTTAAAAAGCATAAAAAACGAATCATAATCTATCACCAGCATATATATGTATAGATTCAATCTCATGACTTCAATCTCTTTGATCAAAATAAAAGATAGATTACAACTCTCCCTACGACAACTAATTTTATTTCAATAATGATTCACCTTCTGTAACATAGAATACCTAATTAGTTAGAATGTGTTGACTTCTTAATTTACCTCCCTTCATGTAACTTGATATTGAATTGTGAAACACGTCTGAGATGAACGTAATCACCTTTTGCTATAATAATCATTCACCTTCTTTGTTGCTCCTAAGATAATGGTTAAACCCTCTAGTGGATAACCAAGAGATCTAAGATTCGATTCCTAGTTACGGTGTACTATAGAGGGATTTTCTCTCTAGTGAAAAACGGACCTAAGTATTCCTTGATTTACTCTGATGATCAATAAGAAATTTCTATGAGACTAAATTGACCAATATATAAAATTAATCAATTTGATAAACTGAATATATGTATTAAAAAAAAATTGATCATTCATCTTCTCCATATGTTGCTTTTTCATCAACCACTTGCATGATTTCATCAACATGCCGAATTATCCCACTCGGCCACTCCAAGGCACCATACAAGACATTGATCTTGCATAAGCACTTAGGTTGGATCACTAACTATTAAGTTGCTTGTTAGACTTTTGACGCCTTCAAAATTATACATATAAGGATAGCATAATTAAAAAAGTTGTTGATTGTTACACCTCAGGCGAAACAAAGCATTTCATTCCAATGCTATTGAAGGGACATACTCAAAGAAATTAAAGAGTAGCCTGGACCATAGCCCATCAGATAGAAGCCATGCTTCAGCTTTTCTCAACCTGGAGTGTTTATGTTTGCATACTTAATGATAAACCAAAGTGATGCTATGCAATTTCAGGTGAGCAAATTTTACAAGGTTCTCTAACCGCCACCGGTGCTTACTGTTTTAAAGAGAATAAGATTATGCACGATAGATGTGGATTTAGCATGTTCCGAACAAATACTAGTTCAGTAAATTAGATTATGCATAATCTTTGTAAGTAGGGGAAAAAAATCCTAAGCACATATGGAAGACAAATCCACAAAACAAGAGCACTACTAGAAACATCGTAAACTTGAAGAAATGTAACACGGAATTAATATATAACTCAAGTCGTCCCGAGCAAAATCATCCAATGAATCAGTAAAGAACTTGGCTATGCCAATACATCAAAAGAAAATATATAAGATTGCCAAAACAGGTACAGAACCACAAGTTGGATCGGTTATAAGACATTGGCGATGCCACAGAAAATAAAGGAATAACATTTTTTTTGAAATTATGACTATGGTTTGAAAATACATAGTCTTCTCTGTATGTTCTAAAGAAAACCTGTCACAAGCATATTCATTACAGAAGTTCCATCTCTAGAAACTATCTCCAGCCTTGCACATTTTATAGAAGTGGAATGATACCCCACAACTGGTTGCAGGGGCATGAAAGTAAAATGTGAAGAATGTTAAATAGCACGAGCTCTTGAAAGTAAGCATCCATCCACGTATAACAGAAATGTCTGAAACAAGAGCAACTTTCACAATGGAGCGCAAATACACGAGGACAATAATTACCATATCTAAAAACAAGTACCCGGAGGAAACAAATGTAAGAGTTACATGGCCACATGAATATAAACTTCAAGGAGAAACAAACCATTAAAGTGAAACACACTAAACAATAGCATCATCTTTTAAGTTTAAAATAAGAAACAATCTATTCATGTAACTCCGTGGAGACGTACCTAAGAATTGTAATAGACAAGCAACATGCTTTTGCTAAGCATATTCTTATGTTGCTCATGCGATGGAGCAAATTAGCCCAGTATTATCAGAGGGTGCTCAAGTGAGTGGCTAGAGAGGCAAAGTGCCCCTCAAAATTTTGCAACTACATGGTTGCCAGTTGTTGGTTGAAAGAAATGTAAAAGAGTCTCACGAATCAATAAGTATCTTCAGAATAATACAAGTAAATCATGTTCAGTTAGATGGAAAGAAATGCTCTGTTCTTTCTCTAATCTATCTCTTATGTACTCCTTTCTCCCATGACGACTTCTCTCCCCTACATGTCAAAAAGTTTTATCTTCACCTTGGATTTTTCCTCCATGAATGTATGTCAGATAGATCCACCAACAGCATTTTTAGTGTGATTTGAGATTCCAAAATTGATCAATTTACTTTTGTAGGAAAATCAATCAGTTTAATCTCATAAAAAGCTTCTATATTTTAAGATAACTATTGTTTGTGCATAGAATCTAAAGAATTATAGCAAGCATTTTGATTAAATGTATTGTTCAGTGACTATGTTAAAAAATCAAACATAATTAAAACATTTAAAGCCATAATTTCTTTCTTCAGTCAAGCATTAATGGTCTTTGGTGCCTTGAATTCCAAGTGCTCCCCCAAAATTTTAACTACTAGAGAATTCAGGATAAGCATGCCAAAACCAATGACAATGGATCCGACATCAAACCTTCTGATACGTTAAATAACAGCTAGCACATCATTGCCTAGATTAGCATCATAGTGTCATTTGGACAAATTAACAAACTGATAACCATCTACTAGGATGAATAAAAGAATGGATGGATGTAATATAAAGTGTTTAAGAACCAACTCAACATAAACAGCCATCCCTCCTTGATCCACTCAAATTGGCAGATAAAACATGAGCTATAGGAGCCTATATTAGTCCATTCACTCACTTACCCACTCTAATCCATGATGGAGACAATAGAGAAGAGTCGCACCAGCGTAATCATGACTTTGGTCAAACAACCATCTCTAACTGTTACAGTGGAAAATTTTAATCAGAGTCTCAACAGTGGCTAATCCAATAAAGCATACACAGATTACAGATAGGCATTGCCATGAGAAAAAGCTTGAGTGGCAATTTCTTTAGCATTGCATTTATCATATAAAAGATTTCCTTAACTAAGATAGCAAGTTCTGCTGTTTTGCAAAGAATCCAGTTTTTAAATAAGAAAAAGACAAATTCTGAATTAGCTGCAAATGAATGCAATGAGCAAGATCCCACAAGTCCATATACTACTACAGAACTATTTAATAAAGATGCAGGTGTTCAATCTAGCTAAATCAAACATGAATACTTAAGTTCCTATGAAATAGACAGGCTAAAGAAAATGCCTAGTCATCAGGTATACAGATCTGAATCATATCGAGAAGAACCTGGGTATCCAGCAACAAAGTCATCATTGCCATCAGACTCACTCAGAATTCCTAAATCCTTCATCAATGACCAAATGATCGGTAACACAGTAGATCGACCATTAGCCGGCCATGTCGCCACCAGGGTGCCCTTTATCTTCCTCATCTGGCATTCTAAAATTATGGCAGCCCTAGGCCATCCATCACACTCCCAGACGGGAAGTAATCCAGTCCTCGCACTAGATGTTGCTCGGAATTTCTCTCCTCTACCGTCTCCAACTTAAAAGCTAGGGTTTCGTCCACATCCAACCTCCCCCTGTTCTGGCTCCGGATTGAGTCCAAGATCAAAACCCTCTCCGCCTGGATTCCCCCAACCAACGATTTGGCAACGGCACGTGTCCTCGTGGCTGCAACAGGGAATTGAACCGCGACGAGGACTAGATTTTCTCCGGCATATATGTGGCAAGAGCGGTCGCGTGGGGAAGGCTCTAGTGAGTTGCCAGCGAGGGAAGTCTCCGCCAGGATTAGGGAACCGATGAGGGCTTTGTGGGGAATCCGGTGGAGGACTATGAGGGAGGGGTCCGAGAGAAAGATCAGAAGAGGAGTACGGGGGTGGTCCAGGTTGAAGCTGGGGTTCAGGAGGAGAAGGGGCGGAAGAAGAGGCGGTGGCGAAGCAGCGAAATTGTCAAGGTCTTCTTGGAAAAATCGAGAGGGCGGCGGCGTCTCCGTCAGAACGTCCTCCATTCCCGCTTTACTCGCTGCTTTGCTAAATTGTGTTCGCAGTAATGCCTCAAAGACGCCGTAGCCAGAGCGTCGCTGCCTTTGTTCGCGCACCAAACAATCAAGCAACCACAATATTTTTTTTTCAATAGAAATTGAATATACAAAAAAACGAAACAGTTAACACTAAAACTGAACGATCGATCCGATTACATAAAAATTTTCTTTTCACCGGCCACGGACCTAGAAGCCTAACATTCTGTAATTACGCGCCCAAATTCAAAATAGATTTAATAGATGACAGAATAACACGATATTTTGCCCTTTTGATACAAATTTGCATGTTTGATTATCCTGTGCTTAAATATCCATAAGATAAAAAGGATATCAATAAAATATCCATTTAATTATCTTCCAACGGGACGCAGCCACGTGAGTGCAACCCTCAAATTTATACAACATAAAGATTAATTACCATCAGGCGTCCTTAAACAAGGGAAACAAGAAATATTTATTCTGTTCCCTTGCATATTGAACTTCACGTTATTGCTTTAGCGTGATAGTGGATACATGACATATATCCGGTATCAATTTATTTCGGTCCTGCAACTGATATAATGCAAAATAAGAAATTAACTAGGCATCAGGAGAAACAGATAAGAAGAAGGAATATTGAGATCTAACCATATATTTTCCCTGAAACAACGGAAAGTGCAACTAAGTTATTTTTGTCTAATCTCAGATGGCAAAGAAGGGGTTTACAACTTTGATTTGCCACAAAGTCTTGCTCTGAGCTCTGTTGCAACTGCATCAATAAACTCTTGCGTGTTCAAATACATATCTCGAGTAACCCTAAAAGAAAAAGAAGAAAAATCAACATTATCAATCTGTTTCAAAGTAATTTTACTTCAAAAACGGTTTCAATTATGAGTGTAATACTTGGGTCCATGAACAAGAAGAGCAAGATCTTTAGTCATTTTCCCAGATTCAACAACTCCAATGCAAGAGGTCTCAAGTTTTTGTGTGAAATCGAGCAACGCAGCATTACTATCTAACTTTGCCCTGTTAGAAAATCAACCAAATCATCAGAGATCCTTATGGGATATAGCATTATTGCTAATGAAGTAGACATGACCCACGGATAACCGAAAAGATTTAAGACGAATTGTTGTGATATAGCTAGTGTTCACATAAATCTGATTAGCAAAGGTAAAATTGCTTGAAGATAAATGGCATGATTGCATGTAGTTGTCAAATGAGCATTTATAGTTTATATTTCTAATGACAGTTATTTCCTTCACATAGAAAAGAGACTTGCACACCTGTGAGCAAGCCCTCGTGTCCATGCATAAATTGAAGCAATGCTGTTTGTGCTGGTTTCTCCTCCTTTCTGGTGTACCCGATAGTGACGAGTAACAGTGCCATGTGCAGCTTCGGCCTCAATAGTTTTCCCATCCGGGCACATCTGAATTTAGAAAAACTACTAGATGTCATTCGATTCTTCTTTATTAAGAGTTCTATACATCTTCCTGTTACTAAATCTACTGTATAGGTGATGCTTCAAATTATTTTAAATGCAAAAAAACTAATAGTCAAATAATCAACTGTAGCAATAAAACTATATAATTGTCGTATAAATACCAGCACTGACGTCATCAATCCCAGGGACCCAAAACCTGCAGAAAAAGAATCAATTCTATTGTCCATTAGAAGTTTCGAACCCAAGTGTCATTTGCAGAGAGAATGGATTTAAGCAGTTCAAGTAGTTATGAAGTATTTCCCATAATCTAGTTAACCAAAAAATGAAACTTTCTCAAGAAATAATTGGTGTTCCTACCTTGAGCCAAGAAATCACTTTGCACATCTCCATCATAGTTCTTACAAGCCCATACATAACCACCTTCACTCTTAAGAGCATAAGCAACCATATCATCTATCAAGCGATGTTCATACCTGCAAAAGATTATCTGAATGAACTCTTTATAAAGATGAGTTGCCAAGGCCATGTCTATAACAAACCATATTTCCGCAGCCTCAAACTTGGATTTCCATTGAGCCTCATACACCTCTTGAAATATGTCCTTAAACCTGTGTTGCAAGAATGTTTAGGCCAACAAACTTCACAAACATCAAATTATCACAGCATTGCAGGAGCAACAACCTCATACCTTCCATCATACTTTTTGAGAATTGTGTTCTTAGTGCTAAGGTAAAGTGGCCACCTTTTCTGGAAAGCTGTGTTCATCGAAGCCTCAGCGAAAGCACGAATTGACTATACAATTCATGAAAGATGAGGAATCAGAATATACTTAAACTCATACATAAACATGCAAAGATTTGCAGCTATGATATATTACCTCATCAGTATTGTACATAGACAATGCCACCCCACCAGCACCTGTGAACTTAAACACTTCTAGCTCAATTTGCTCCTCTTTTCCCTCTGGGAAAAATAAAAGAAACAATGAAGCAGAGTCCAGAAACATGTACATAAATGAATTAATATTATAGTCAGATAGATGTGGCATCTCCTATTTGTATGGCCAACTGCTTATTTGGATTGTCCAAGTGTAAAATACGACCAAAAAAAAAAATTAAATAATAATTGTTATTGGAGAATTAGTGATAAGGAAATTTTAAAGACTTTTTAGAAATTTTATGGGAATTTATTGGAGGTCGTATGACAAGTTCACGTTGATGAATAAGTTAGATTTTTTCAAAGCCTATTTGGAATACCCAATTAATTGGGAGTTGATTGAGAAGAAAACTTAGGGTCTAATTAACTTAAACCCACCTATTTATATCAAAACCTAAGATTTCACCCGATTCATTTCTTCCCGATTCCCTTCTCCAAAATCCGCCGCCGACACCTCTCCCTCCTCTTCATCGCCGACCAACGATGAAGCTGTCACCGACCACTCGAGGCTGGCCGACCCTCATCCCGATCTTCCCTTTCTGCTCATTCCTTTGCCACTGTCGACGCCGTCTCACGCGAGGCAAGATCGAGCGCCGCTGGTCGTCGCCTCTCCGGAACTTACTCACTCGATCCTCCACCGCTTCATCTTCCCCTCATCCCCAGTCAACTTCGACGTCGGCGGCCTGCTTCTGTGTCATTGATATGGTTGCCGCCGGGGGGGGGATGCAAGGATGAGGGAACCGGACGGATGTAGCCTCTCCTCTGCGCCCTATCCTGATCTTCACCATCCCGATCGTTGATGGAGCATTCCCGAGCCTTGGATCATCGCGACGCCGAGGCTGTTTCACTAGCCGGCCAATCGCCGTGTCTCTTGACCCGCGCCATCTCCTGGACACCGAGAGCACATTGTTGATTGCCCTTTCATCGAAAACCCTCGCTACCAATCTCTATGCTTCCATGCTACCATACTGAAGGTAACAAACCAATCCTAGCACATGATGTGAGTGTCTGATCTATTCTCCGTGTTGATTTGGATTCCAATTTCTTATTGAACAGTGGAATCAATCTGAGTTGATTGGCTGCGATCTGTTTAGAGCAGCAATAACAATTTCATCCGGGCAAGAAAACTGAAGGTTTGGTTATGGTAAGATCTCTAATTGGAAGGGTTGTGAATGGAAGATTGAGTTTGTTCTTATTTAAGGATGTTTGGATTTTTAATTTAGCATTGGATCTATGCTAGGACTGATGTAGAACAATGGATTAGGTTGGCAGCAAACTCCTCCGATTGAGCATCATTTTTGGGTGAGTACTTAAATTGATTCATGCTTAGTTTACTTGGAATGGAAATGGAATGATTAGGGTTAATAGTGCTAACCCTAGTTTAATCGATGGATTGGATTAATAAAACCTAAATGAGGATTAGGTTGATTAAGTAGGGTTTTTACTTGCGTTAGAGTTTAATTGTTGATTAAGAGACTAATTGGTTGGTGTATTAACCTAACCTAGCTAGGAATTGAGTTTAGCTAGTTGATACATGATGTAATTTAGCTAAACTATACATCACATGATTGCAGGATGTTGATTCAAGTTGAGCATCTCGACGTTGGATATTCTGATACGTTCATCATTTAAAAGGCGAGTATCTTGACTTATCTACGGATATTGTCATTGATATGCATAGTATACTTGATTTAACAATAATTTCCATGTTCATATCTGTTTTGGTATGTCACTACTAGATACCTGTTGTTATACCTTTTCTTATTAGCCACTCA
>JBAMIB010000097.1:915479-931000 GCA_037177415.1 Kaempferia rotunda | reverse complement strand
AAAGTAATAAAACTGGATTTAGTTGTAATATTAGCATCTATATGGCTGATCATAATCAAGAGGTAAGTTTCGAGAATGAAGAACTGGTTATGAAGAGGTCCAAAATTATTGATATCGGCATAGATTTAGATAGTAAACATAATAATGGAGATTGTAAAGTGTGGAATCAGTCCGTTTCAGCTGAAATGGATGGCAAGAAAGGAAACAATTCTGGTGAGAAGCTTTTTGGGAAAGATGACAACAATAGTCAAGTATCTGAAACTCTAATTCATCAGAAGATGCATCTACACATAATTCCGTAGACTCAACATAGTATATGATAAAGGTAACATGTATTGAAGTTGATGAGCAGAATCCGTTAATCCTCTTAAAACCATAATATTCTAAACTCTCACGCGTTGGGCCTGATATGATTCAATATCAGGTCCACGTTGACTTGATATGATGCATATCAGGCCCAATGTGAATATTTTTGTCGACTCTTCCTTATTACATTTAAACACCTTCGAGATGCCAAAATAAATAATGGATGACATATTTGAACTCCTTGCAATCTCAGAAATCCACAGGAACTGAAATGGGTGCAATCGAAGTTCTCTAGATTCATTAGTGGATTTCGGTCAAAACTCACTGATGGACTTAGAGAGTTCCGATTTGATCCATTTCAGTTTCTGTGAATTTTTGATGTTGCAAGGAGTTCAAATATGTTATCCATTATTTATTTTAGTTTCTCGAAGGTGTTAAAATGTAATAAAGAAGACTCATCAAAAAACATCCACGTTGGGCATTTCAGGCCCACGCATGAGGATTTTTGTTGAATCATCATTATTACACTTTTACATGTCTGAAGAAGCCGAAATAAACAATGGATAATATATTTGAATTTCTTGCGACCTCAGAAATTCACAGAAATGAAAATGGATGCAATCTGAGATCTCTAGGTCGATTGTTGCAATCAGAGCTCTTTAGGGCTTGATATGATTTGCATATTAGGCCTATGTTCTGTATGATAAAGAGAGGAAAGAAAAGAGAGCAAAGGAAAAATAAGTGAAGTTGCATGCATAGGAAAGAGAAAATAGAAGAAAGAGAGAGAAACGACATAGAAAAGAAAAAAAGTCAAATTTGTTAGGAGGATAAAACGGGAAATGCACTTAAAAAGGTGTGCCTTTTGGTAAATACTAAAGTAGCGTGCACCTTTTGGTAAATTCGGAAACCTACTTTCGCCCTTTGGTAAATTGCCGAAAAAAATAAGAAGCCCGGAGGGTTCTCTTCAGGTCGCATTGAGGGCATCGGTGAGGTGCATCGGCAAGTCAACTTACGTGCTCGCATCTGTAGTTGCCGCATTGCTACTGACCGTTTCCATCACCTCAAGCATCTGGTCGAAAACCAGGTGGATAACTTCACTGATGACAACAAGTTGAGAGTCGGAGAGGGTTCGACGCCGAAGACGTCTTTGACACCCTTGCCTATGCTCTCCATGGCCACGCCTCTCTCGTGGTCCATACACGCGCTCGCCTTCCAGCAAGACCTTGTCATCGACATCTTCATGTCCAACGACCTCATCATTGCATATGCGCACGCAGATATTCTAGTCTCCGCTCGAAGGTTGTTCGACGAAATGCCCACAAGGGACATCATTTCTTGGAACACGATGCTCTCTGGCTACTCGCAAAGCAACCACCATGGGGAATGCTTGCAATTGTATCAGGAGATGGAAGCAGGTCCTGACGGCGTCCTTCCTAACCCTGTCACCATGCTGAGCATGTTGCAGGCTTGCTCTCTGCTCGTGAACCTAGCATTTAGCTTGGAAGGTCATTGCTTTTCTGTGGAGAATGTTGTCAAGTTGAACCGCGCCAGCTGGAATTCGATCATCGGTTTCTATGCTAAGTGTGGGTGCTTGGATTTTGCCTACCACGTGTTCGATGAAATGAGCGACAGAGATGGTTTCACAAGCAAAGGTATGAACTTGGGTGGAAGCCGGAAGCAAAGGATCCAACTATCCACAGCCATGTGCAACAATTCAGACGTCTATTTGTTAGACTATCCCCTCAGCGCAGTCGATGCACACACAGGGATGCACCTCTTCAAGGAATGCTTGATGAAGCTGCTGTCCTGCAGGACTATCATTTACGTCACACATCAGTTGGAGTTTTTAGCTGCGGCAGATCTTATTCTGGTATTGAGAGATGGAAAAGTGGTGCAATCTGGAAAGTATCAAGAGCTGATGGAGGAGACCGATGGGGAGCTTCTGCAGCAAATGGCCACGCACAACGAGACACTGAGGAGTGCCCTCGGCTTGTCAGATTGGCCATCTCCGAGATCAGCATCTGATTCAATCGATTTTGCTTCGAAAAATTCATCAGAACTAGATACAGATGCTTCTTTCTCGTCCCCAGCTGGTTGCGTAAAAGAAATGGTAGTATCTCAATGTCCAAATTGGAATGCATCTACATCATCCGTTGTGTTGATCGACATGAGATGCTCTGTTTTAGAGGAAATGATAAGCAGAGAAGGCAGCATACGAGGACTCAAAATTTGACAACATGGGATCTTCTGGAACATTTCAGCTTTCTTTGCCATCTTCCGTTCACAGAGTGCAGAAAAAATAGATTGTGGTTCTGATTCGAGTAGTAGTGGTCACTTTGCTTCGGAAAAATCTGTTCCTTGTACCTTCCAGGAGGTTGCTGATTCAAATGACGATCAAGAATGCCAACGAAAATTCTAGTTTGTAGACATATCAGAGATGCTTGGTGAAAGCTGTGGAATTAATCTTCCATATGGAAGTGCAAAGAAGATACAAGGGAATTCACAACAATTACTTTGTAAACATTGTGCTAAGCTCCTGAGTTCAAAGCAGTATTGTGGTATTTGCAAGAAGATTTGGCATCACACAGATGAGGGAAATTGGATTTGTTGTGATGGGTGGTAAGTGTGGGTACATGTAGAATGTGACAACACGTGTGGTAATCTAAAGGATATGGAGAACAGTGAATATTTCTGCTGTGATTGGAAGGCTACACAGAAATTTAAAGTGTCATTCAGATATTGATTTGGATGATTTCTTAGATGCAGACGATCAGAAGATTCAAACCGATAAAACAATTAATTTGGTTGAAATACAGTCGGTTGATAGAATTGATACGTGCGAAATTGATTTTCAACTTTTTCAAGTTTGGAAAAAGAAATGCATCAGGATCGCCGAGGAATCCCAAGGTCCAATAATTGTTACTAGATTTTATCGATTTAGTATCAAAGGATCTTCCTCCTGGGCTACCACCTGACATTATTCTAAACTCGAGGACGAGTTCTTTCAACCCGGAGTGACTGATGCTGGAGGAACGGTAAATTATTATTATTATTATTATTATTATTATTATTTTAGGTATTTTTAGTAATTTTCATCTTTTTGGTATTTAAGGTATTATGGATATTCAAAGTATTTTTTGATAATTTTTATTTTTTGTAATTTTTATATTTTGAATCCGTATAGGAATTTAGAATTGCGAGTCTTAAATAATTTTTTACCTTTTTTATAAGATTGGAATTATAACTCATATATGAGGATTTTTTTTTCTTTTTTTTTAGTCCGAGGGAAAGTCTATATAAACATATAATTAATTGTTGGAGAACTAATCCTCTATTATTGAATAATATTTCCTTTTCTCGGAAAATTCCGGAGGACCGTGATTTTCTCTTTTTGCCTTTTCCTCAAACCCTCTCTTCTCATTAGCCAGGATAATCGCTATCCTGCCTAGCGTCACAGTGGGAAAGAAAGATTCCTCTGTTTCTTTCGCACAAGGAAACGATGAGGGAATTATTGTATCATTTCTCTTCTATCCACTTTTTCTCTTTTCCATCGTAACTTTCTTCCACACTTTCTTTTCTTGATGGGTAAGATAGTCTGAGCCTATGATAGTTCCTACTTCCTAGTCAAGATACTATGTCTAAGGTAGTTAGATCTAGGCAGGTGACACATCCTTCCTTAGTGTTAGCCAATACCTAATCTCAAGTATCTAAAATATCACACTACATATGCGAAGTAAAAAAAATCACTAATATGTTGTGTCCTTGGACCTTGCTTCTAGAAATGTCGGGTTCTATGTCTATTATCAAAGAAATGGAACGGACAAACAAACGAAGGAACCTCACACTGAGAGAAATTATAGGACACTGGACCACTTTTGCATAGCTGACTCTAAATAATGAGAAAATAAATACTATAAATTAGGAAAATGTGCTAGACTCTAATTGAAATTACAATTATCCCCTGATTATTACTTAAAGGAAAAATATACAAGTCCTAAACTACCAAATGCTAAAATCAAATATAAAATTTAATTGCAGATGCGCCAATCTAGGACTATTCTCCAATTATTCTTTAAATTATTTCTCCTTTTTATATGTTATTTGTTTTCTATTTTACATTAGTTATATTTTTTTGTCATTTGTTGTTTTAAAATTTTGCAGGTTTTATTATGCGCCCAAGGAGCAGATTCACTGGCTTTCAGAAAGATTCTTAGCTATCTTATTGAATTGGCAAAGTATGACATAAATTATGATGTACGTGATCGTGCACATTTCATTTTTAAATTCATGCCACACAGTTTGATGACTTCATCTGAGAAAGATAATGACCCAGATATATCACAGAATGGTAGGATGCATCATGAACTTGGTGGAAAGATATTGAATGGAAGAATGCATTCAACAATATCATCAACAAAGAGTTCCCGGATTTACCTTCCTGGATCTCTGTCACAGATAGTTCTTCATGCAGCTCCTGGTTATGAACCCCTGCCTAAACCCTGTAGTCTGCTCGATACTGATCTCACTGCTGGAGTAGTCAATGAAACAAATGATTCTGATATGTCTTCTGGATCTTCAATTGAAGAAAGTGGCTCTGCTTATGATTCTCATCATTCATCAATTAGCTCAGATGATGGAAATTCAGCCAATGATTCAAATGATACTGACCCTACCGTTTTGGCTGTCAGAAATGATGTTCACGATGTTAGAGAAAAAACATTAGTTGATGTTTCTAATGTTAATGTTTGTGTCGATGATTCAAATGAGAACACCAAGGGGAACTTATCTGCATTTATCTCTACAGATTTGGCAGAGTTGATGCCTAAATTAGCTTTGGAGTCTTGGTTGGATGAAGAACCTGGTGTGTCATCTGTGCAAACTTCTGAACAAGCATCTTCTGGGAGAATATATATAAACAATCTTAATTGTACTGTTACACCTAAGCTTCATACTCTTCTTGATCCTACAACTAATAATGGCTTGAGAGTGGAATATGCATTTTCATACCAGATTTCAACTATATCTTCAATGTTAGTACTTGTTGAAATTTTCTTTGAGAACTGCTCTTCTGAACCAATAAAAGATATAGCATTGAAAGATGGAGAGTCTTCTTCGAGTGTGGAATCTTCAGACCAAGTGCTAGGAGAATCTGAAAGGTGCTTTTTGTGTTCTCTTTGGCATTGCCCTTTTGTATCTAATATGAAATTTAATGCTTTAACCAGCTAGAGATTTATTATATGAAATATTTTTATCTTACTGCATACGCACTGATATGTTTGTCTTGTTTCTTGTGTAGTCTGCTTCGAACTGATAATGTACCACCTGTGCTTTCTACTGAAGAGATTGCATCTCTAGATCCAGGTCAAAGGGTGAAGAAATTAATTGAAATCCGTTTCCCCCATCATCTTTTGCCAATAAAGTTGGCTGTAACATGCAATGGGAAAAAGTTTTCAACAAAGCTCTGGCCAGATATTGGGTATTTCCTTAAACCACTTTCTATGAACGTGAGTGCATTTATAGATTATGAACGACAATTGCCGGGGATGTTTGAGTATTTAAAGAGGTCAGTGATTTTTCATTTCTTCCATCTTTTAACCATCCTTTGTTAAATGTCGTTAGCAGTAGTAGCCTAATCATTAATGACAGTATTGATTACAAAATGTGGTATGATTAACTACTTTGAATCAAGGAGACTAAGATCTATGATGATCAGATTTATGTTCTATATAGGAAGTCAAGTAAAGTATCATTGATATGTTCTAGCATGCATGGCAATAGCTACTTGCGGGGTGAATTTAGGCGAATTGCCAGTGCATCCAAGAGTCAACTATAAACATGAAGTTGTTTTTATTAATTAAAGTATCCTATTAAACAAGTGCATTTTTTTTTCATAAAATGGACCCACCTGAAGGGTGTATGCAGTTAGTTCAACGTGGAAGGAAAATAAAAAATTATCATTTATTTTTTATCAACAATGTTTTGAATCAATTCACTTTCTAAATTTTGATTTAGTTTGCAACTAATAAAATTCGACCCCAAATAGTTTCATAGATCTTCATCCTATGCATATGTGTATTTGTGTGTGTTTAAAATGATCTCTAAATAAGAGATAAATAATGAAAATATGTTTTTTTGTATGTTTGTTTGTTTTCCAATCCCAACGAAATTATAGCATTTCAATTTATATTTTTCATTTGATATCTCACTGAGTAGCTAAAAGAATTTAAGATTCATTTTTTGGATGTGATATAGTTGGTAATGAAATTACTTGAAAAACTTGAGGTCCCTTACACAGTCCAAAGTGGGAATTGAGATAAATTGTTGGTTTGCTTCTAGCTTACTTTCATTCTATTTTCTGTATTGCAAAATAAACAACATAAAACTATAAAAATATCTCTTTTTTATTATCAATCTATTTATTGGCCATTACAATTGTTTATTTTTCAAGAACTCTAAAAGTTGATTAATTAGAAAAAAATAGTTAGTAATGTTTGTTCAATTGAACCTAATTTCACCATTTGAATAATTTGTTTAGTTTCATAATTGGCATAGTTCAAAGGAGAGTTTTAATTGTTTCAATTTGATTTGACTCGGTTAGAATCATTAGTCCTAGCATATCTGTCATAGCTTCTGCCAATTTGCTTGAATAAACTTATTTGCACAATTAAATGTTCTCCCATAGAGTCTTGGAGCTTGGCCTCGCCCATGCTAAAAATGAATAATAATATGACACCAAAATATATATAAAAAAAATAAGAGAGAAAATCTTAGGATGATTTTATTGTCTAACCATAAGATCATTTGGATCACATCCAATGTAGCAGCTTAACTACTAAGATAATTAAACGCTGATAAATTGAAATCATGTTAGAAGCAACACAGTTATCTTATGTCTTCTTTCTTTCATTAGATTATAACTTCAAAATCTAAATCCATAATAGTATTAAAGGCATCTACTAATATCTTTCCCTAGAATTTGTTGGTCATTTCCTTTCTTTTCCTCTCAAAAGGCTCGTTGAACTCACCATCCAATTTCCATTAATACTAAAAGACAAATAATAATCCGTTCTTACCTTTCATTCCATATACCCTTTGACAATCTCACCACCGATTCATCATTTCCAAGAGCGTGGAGAACAATGTAGAAATTTCAAACGCCTCTCTACTATTCATATCTTATAAACTGTTTAAGTTGGGCTCCCTTTCAATGTAGCTATGCAATAATTTTATGTTAATTGTAAAATTAATGAACTTCAATAAGAAGAGCATTGAATTAATAACATTATGACATTCTAATCTCTGTAAAAATGAAGTCCCATCTTGATCATTTTAAGCATACAAAAATGGATGTGGATACTTTACACGGATTAAAATTATGTTCCTTGATTGCCAGTGATCTATCAATCAAGACAAGTTATTGAAAAATGCAAGTAGGAGAGAACTTGAGATAGAGGAACAAAATAACACAATTTAGTATGACCTTCTGTGTGCAATTTTGTTTTGCAATGAGTTATACTTGTAAGAAGATGTCAAAGGGGTTTATTTCTTGTACTGTACTTTTTTCCTGATAAGCTAAACGCCATCTTAAATCATCTGTAACAGGTGCACTTTCAAGGACCATATTGAGAAGATTGCCCGTGTGAAAGATGATAGTTCAATTCATTCAGATAAAATCATTTTACTTTCTCAAATTTTGACATCCAAGGTTCTCAGCAATTGCAATGTTTCCCTTGTATGTGCGGACATCCCTGTTTCTTTTAATATCGATGATGCATCAGGCTTGTGCTTGCGTTTCAGTGGGGAATTATTGAGCAACTCAAAACCATGCCTGATTTCTATTTTAGTCGAGGGCAAATTCTCAGAACCTTTAGTTCTCACTGTCAAGATCAACTGTGAAGAAACTGTTTTTGGCCTCAACTTGTTAAACAGAGTGGCAGCATTTCTACAATGAAAATCCAGCTTTAGTTTTAAGGTAGTGATTGCCCTGAAGCCAAAAATTCTGTATTAAATATGTTACCTTGTTAAAGACTTAAATGATGGTTGATCTGCTACTACATAGAGAAGACAGTTGTGGAATTCACTTGTCCTCTAGGATATCAGGTGTACTTTTTGAGGGCAAACATTTAGTTCGCCCTGAACGTGCCAAATTAAATGAGCGTGTAAACAATACCTTTTCTCGGAGAGCTTGTACTTTAAGATTCAAAACTTCATTGACGTCATTCAATTTATTGTCGTAATTAAGGAGCACAAGTCCTCGATTATTTAGAATAGCGCGGCTTTATGGTTTCTCAGGTGAGTCCTAGAAAGACGGATTGGGTTAATGTATAGAGAGTAAATTCTTATCCGATAAATGATGGTTTAATTGTCAAGTCTAATAATTGCACATTCAATCAACTTCACAAGGATAGAACCATCCCCAACTTTGTTGCAATTCTTAAAACAGCTAGGTGATTAAGCTGGTCAAGTTGGAACAGGAATGAAGGTTCATCTGCATCTATATTCAGAACCTGCAACCTGAAAGGGATCACATTCACATGATAACAACGACCACTAATTGACTTGACAATCAAGCAGTTGGGCAAGTTCTAATGCATATTCAGTTAGTAAAGATCCAATTTTTGATATAAATGTAAGCCATATGCCTAAAAGTGTATATTCAGAGGCAAGGGTGCTTCTGGTTTCAGAAAAATAATGTTTGCAGTTATCCAAAAGTGCTTCCAGTGGGTCAGACTTTGCACTGAGACTGTTGTTTCCCAAAGCTTCTGGTTAGGCGCATGTAAGCTGAAGGTGCATGCAAAAGCTCAAAATAATAAGAGACTGAAACGTAAATAAGTTCAGTTTCACACTTATAGCGACTCAGTATGATGCAACAATACGAACAAGAACAAGCACGCTATAATCCCAACAACGAAGATGTATATCTCAATTATTAAAGTTTACTATATGTATCTTATCCTATTATCGAGCTATTTATAAGATAAGTAATGATAGACCAATTAGTTGTGTGAGTATTCTTAAAATTGCAAACTTTGCAACTAAGTAGTCATGATTATGACTGCTTAGCAAATGCACCTATAATCTAGCTTTTAACTTTCAAAGAATTGAGAACAATATCCAATCATAAGAAAACATGTGACCACATTTCTTCTAGCATCTTTTAGGCAGATCTACCTATTTTGAGAACGGAACATATTATGTATATTTACCAGACATCTTTTAATTTTGCTAGAAACTTTTGTTTGTTGTGCCTTCTATTTCATGTACGTACCTGAATCATCCCTAGGTTACTAGGGATTATGAATTCAGCAGACCTAGAGCTATAATAGATAAATATCTTCGTCCTAAATAAGCAAAATTCTCTTTAATATTTATACTCCTTTAACATACACAGTCAAGTAGTTTCAACCTTTTGCATTGCATGAGTTTTTCTTTCCCTTGCACTTGACTCTTCTTTATCTCTAACCAGTTTAACTTGTCTACCTATATAATCCATTGTTCATATTTAAATGCATCTAGACCATCTTAAACTTTTTTTTTGTTAAAAAACTTGTATTCCTAACTCAAGTTAATACGAAGATTATGCAATAATAGAACTAAAATAATTTTATATTAAAATAATTATTTTTAATGTCCTTATTAATCATTACAATATGCAGCGTAGGTATATACCAACAGAAGTGTAGTAATTTTTTGACGGGTCGTTGCGGTTGTTGAACTTTCTATTAGGGTACAAATTAAGTAGAAACGCAAGCCAGACTGGCCTAATGACCAAGGCATAAAGAATCCTGATTTATCAATAGCTTACGGACTTGTGAATGACTTTGTTTGAAAGAGTATCATTTAAAAAATATGAAATTTATTATTCGACTTTGGAGACTATTCAATGCATGACTATTGATGTTTATATTTAATATGTTTTGAATTTAGCGTGTTTTTGATGTCTTTAATTATGGGTTTTCTTTTATTTCTAACCTTATAATAATATTTTACTGCATTTGATGATCGCCATGCGTCAGCATTAGTAAACTCATCCTGACCCGGTCTGCCGTCACGCCTACTGAGTCCCTAAGATAGGAAAAAAGCAAGTATGCTACAACTTCTAGCTGATATAATGTGCCAAATATTTTGTCAATACATGGAAATTCAACACCATTTCACTATCGAAGTAGCTCAACACTCATCTACGAGTGCCTTTGACTTCATCTCAATCTGGCATCATTTCCAGCAACAAAATGGACCCATAGAGGATACAAATTAATCGCAAAATGCCGCAAATCAGGTTGCGTCAACTCGTGGAACAAATTGAAGGAAAATGAGTTTGTACAAGTAGACCTTATCGAATAAGAGTTAACACTAACAGAGGATAGACCAAGGCTCACAAACAAGAGATGCACAATCAATCCACAGTGCCATGACCTCAACCACCGGCAATATAAGACTTGACCATATGGGGCGTGTCAGAGAGATGTTACTACTGGCAACATGCTTGTGTAATTGGAAAAGAGAATATACCATGTTAAATAGAAAAGTAGTGAGACAACGAAGCCCGTCAGCCAAGCGCAATTGCACCGAAGCAGTCACATGATAACCAGCATACATCAGTGTTCCCGTGTACATTGGACCATTAATTGAGAGTAATTCTTTCCTCGTGTAGGGCAGACATTTGTTGAATTGCTTTTCACTGTTCCACATTGGTTTCTCGAGGATGACGATGGACTTACATGTTCCTTCCGATAGACATTACTTATGTGGCTCAAAAAGGTACTAACCAACACAAAACTGCCGGAGGATTAATTATATTTTACTAGTGATTCAGAACACAAGAAGTTGCAACTGCCCGAACCTTACGTCCTTCATGCCAACCACCTTATTTTTCTGTCGTCCATGCTGTGGCCGGTGCCTTTTGAAATGCAATAATGCTAAAGCTTGTCCACATTGTCACTCCTATTAATTACTCTTCATAGATAGAACGTTGAAGCCACTAGTACCCTCGCTGAAATTCTGGGTCTTCCTCGGCTTCCTGTGCTTGGAAGTCTTTGAGGTGTTGTCATGGCTTTCACCATCTTTCTCCTTGATGGTTGCCAGCTTAGAAATGTTGCTACGGCAAAAGGGACAAGTAGGTGATGCCAAGCACAAATTTGTGGGATTTGGCTTGCTGTAGCAGCACAAGGCAAGTGTACATTGGGAACACATCTGATGCCTACAATCTTGAACCTCAATGGTGCAAACTCGGTCAAAGCAGATGGCACACAGATCCATGTCATCGTCCTGCAATAACTGATGTTATTTATGGAATGGTAAAAATTCTAAGAAGAATAAATATTTTTGTATAACTAAGTTTTCTATAATATTATACCCTTTAAATTATAATCAGTGGTAAAATAAACATAACATTGAACCATTAAAGATTCAGACAAATGTCAAGTGCATGATCTGCCTTTGCCATGTGATCTGGATATCAGTTAGCACATGTTTCAATAGTCATTTTATGGATCGCTTTGAACCAGAGGCTTATAGCCCAAGCCTGGAAGAACTAGAATCAGAAGTAACATGGTGTCTCGTTCTACTGTATGTATTGTACAGTTGCAGCAATAAACAACCACAAGACTGAACAAGGAATTACAAAGATAAAATGCTTCACATGATTAAAGCAGTCTACATACATTTTTTCTTTGATATGGAGAATGACTCTGCTTGTTGATAATGCACTTGATTTGCAACTAAGTTACAAATTTACCCATTTGAGCAATATCGATGCATAAATTATACAAGCAACCAATTATGTCACCTTAAACATACAATAAAATGCAAAGGAAAATTTGAAATTCTGTATGAAATACTTTTGCTGGAAATTGAAGTGACATTGCAGCAGTTATCAATTCAAGGGTTGTTGGATCATGCAACAGAGTAGTAGAAGAAAAGAAAAAGGAGGAATATATGTACCTCAGAAACATCATCATCAAATGCTTTATCTGAACAAGCAGGAGATGTCAAGGATTGTGTTGTTGCTTTCAGGACCTTCAGTTCCCTTTCTCTGTTGCTCTCCATCAGAGTTGCCTCCAGTAGAGCTTTCGTGTCTAGGTCAAGTTCACTAATGAACTTTAATGCAGACGGCCAAACTAGAGGCTCCGCTGCAGATGGGTTCAGTAGAGCTGCACATGCGCCATGATTTTGCTTCAATGCAACCTCATATGGTAGTCTCCTGTAACAATGACCAACGTTGGATCTATGAATTGCAATAATAAAAAACATGTAAGCTACATTGAGAACGCCAAATAGAATGGGAGGTCATATGAACTAATAATTTCCTAAGTTTTCCTAACATGTTATTCCTAAGTATCTGATATCACTCCACTATAGAAACAAGATGCAAACTACATCAACTAATTGCATTTGAAAAAAAAATGATATATGAAAGAACAAGGAGATCGGAGAACTTTCTGAACTAATTTAGATTATGGTTTACCCTTGATTCATTTCCCTGACAACAAGCACAAAGATTAATTAAGGAAAATAAGGTCTACCTGGAATCAGAAATACCAGAAAGATATCATCAGTTACTTACCCTGATGCATCCCTTTGAAGCCGATCAGCACCTCGTGAAAGCAATTCACGAACACAGCCCAAATTTCCCCCACGAGCTGCAAAGTGTAGTGGCGTGCTTCCAGGAAAACTGCAAATTGCAATCTCCTGAGCTTATAGCCAAATGAAAATATATAAACGCTGAATTAAGAAGATGGGCATTTAGTAGTTTGCTAAATAGTAGTGTATAAATTACCCATATCGGCCAGTTGAAGCACAGACGAGAGCCCCACATTCTAAAAGAATATGGACACACTTAGGGCATTTTTGCCTGGAAGCGAGGTGCAAGGGCGTCGCCCCTGTGCCATCCCTCAAGTTTACAAACCGCAAGAATCCCCTGCAGATCCAATACGCCAGGAAATAAACAAATTTAACATCTTGATCAATTCAGCCATATAAAGCCTAGAACTGTTAGATCCTTCAGGAACTTACCAAGAATCGGTGACTTGCGCGGATTTTGCTGCCGATAAGATTGACTGCAAACAATCTGAGTGACCATAATAAGCAGCATAGTGCAGGCATGTTCTTCCGTTCACTGAATCAAACATCAAGACCTAACCACGAAGGACTAATTAGAAAAAAAAAAAAAATCAAAAAAGAAACTTTGGCAAAAAAAAAACAGTAAGCTGACTCACATCTGCCCCCGAATCGAGTAGTTTTTGCACACATTCTTTCTCTCCATGCATCGCAGCCAGCATCAGTGGGGTCTAATTGTACAAGAAGATCCACAGAGATCAAGATCTCATGCAACCATTTTCAGTAAGATAGAGGAAATCCACTAATTATGTTTTTTTTTCTCCCACCTGTTTATCCCGATTCACGACGTCAGGACTCATAGATCGGACCAGAAGCATAGATAAAACCTGCAAACACACGCGAATCAAAAACAAAAATCGTTGAACTGACCGAAATCAGCGCGGCGGAGGGGATGGCCTCACCTCGAGGCAGCCATTTGCCGCGGCGATGTGCAGCGCGGATAGACGGTCGTAGATCGTGGTGCGATGCAGAAGAGCTGGGTCTTCTCTAAGGAAGCAGTCCACCACTTCCAATTTCCCGGCTTGGACTGCCGAGAAGAAGTCATGTTCGAAGCTCGAGCTGGCGCAGCTCACCCCCTGGCCCATCTCCACCCTACCTCCTCGAATCCCGACTTCCCACCAGAGCGCGGCGGCGTTGTGCCGCTGGCGAACGGAGGTGATGCCGCGAGGGTAGGCGAGGTCACCGCAAAGTAGTGAGTCTGTTGGTCTTCGAACACATGCTCCAGACCTGGTCCTGCCTTTATTTTCCACGGGACGATGAACACGGTATTAAGGGATGTGTCATGTCGGATTTCGTGTCCCGTCTTTATACCCGATCGGGTAAATATCCGTCTCATATCTATAACAACTAAAAAAACACACACACACAAATCTTTTATACTAATAATTTTAAATATTTTACCCAATCACATAGTTAAAATTTTAAAATTATTAAATTATATAAATAAATTTTAAAATAACTAAATTGTATATCCCTTTCTAATTTTTCCTTTGTTACTATTCCCAATCGACTGTTTTTTTTAATGAGTCGAATCAATTTTATTTTTTAGACGGTTTTAACCTATTCATATTTAAAAAAGCACTGCTCTCAATATATTTCATCAAATTAATGTTTGATAGCATTTTTAAAATCAGAAGAACTAGACAAATATATAGTAACTGATTTCATATAATTCCGAGGTCTCTATATCTACCAACCTATTTTGACCAAAATCGAGATTAGTGAACTCATCCTGACCAGTATACCATCAATCAACCAAAATCGATTGATGGACCTAGAGTGCTCAGAATGACATGAAATTATGTCCTATGAATTCGCCTAGTTCTTATAATTATATATATATCTTCAAACACCAATTTCACCTAATATATTGAGAGCAGTGATTTTTTAAACACGAATTAGTTTTTCATATATATTTGTGTTCAAAAAATCACGACTCTTATTATATTAGGTAAAATTGATGTTTGATAGTATTTTTACAATTAAGAGAACTAGACGAACACGCATGAATTGATTTCATGTCATTCCAAGATTTATAGGTCCATTAGCCGATTTCTTCTGAAACCGACTAATGGACTTAGAGACCTCAGAATGATATGAAATTAGTTTCTATGTGTTCGTCAAGTTCTCCTTATTTCAAAAATGTTATCAAATATTAATTTGACTAAATATATTGAGAGCAATATTTTTTTTAAACATGAACGAGTTAAAACCGCTTTAAAAAAATAAAATATATTGTAGATGATTTTAAAAATCTAGATAGTCAATTGGGTAGAAGTGATTTATCAATTTATTACTCCCCAATTACCTACCATCGAGATCTTTTTGCATTAAGTGTGTCATCTCATACGATCACTTCAGTGTCATACCTCAAGGGATTTGCGGGTCTTTTAGCTGTAAGTCTATTTTTAAAAGGGTAAATGTGATTTTAATATGAATATTTTTATGTATGTAAGATTTTATCTAATGTTGTAAGTATGGTTTTTGGAGCATATCTCAATCTAAGCATCATATAATACTGATGACGCAACAATAAATAAATGGAGGTCGACTCCTTCCCATATTACTAAGGTGAGAGCTTTGGTGGAGCAAGGCTC
>JBAMIB010000097.1:829775-840837 GCA_037177415.1 Kaempferia rotunda | reverse complement strand
TTCATGTGTTTCTAAGTTATTGCACACTTAGACACAAGGATTTGACAATACATGACCTAACCTAACTTGGTTGGTCAATTCAAAACCATCATAGGGACCAACAGTTACATCCCTTGCAAACTTTTTATTTACTGGTTTGGTGAATTTTGAAAAATAGTATTGATTTTAGGTTTTCGGTTATTTTCATGTGGCCTGGGTGAGAAATAAAATTTAGGTTATGTTTCTCCATGTGTCATTATGCTGTCAGATTTAAATCTACCCAAGTATGCATATGGTTCCATAGATCTGTTGTACTATTTGACTTTATGAGGTAAATGATTTAGTTTGATTAATGTTATGTGTAATTTTTCTATGTTATGTTAGTTTGATCTGTTGTACCCAAGTATCCTGTCTTGTACTATTTTACTATATGTTTTTCTAGTTCTTCTTCTCTTCTTTTTTGCTTTATGAACATTTCTCATACTGTTCATAATTAGAATTCTAATTGTCCTGGAGTATCACATAATTAACTGCTAAAAGGAAGAATTCCTTTTTTAAAAAGGAAAAAAAAAATCAGAGATGCAGGTATATTTCATAAGTCTGTTGCAACTTTCTATGGTGACTTCTTGTGAAGTAGGGCTAATTTATGTGCTAGGTTGATTTTTTTTTCCTTTTTAATTATCACTAACATTCCTTCTGATAGGTGTTTGTGTGCCAAGCCAGCACTTAATCAGCAAAGTGTGCAAGATTACAATTAGATGCAATGTTGGAGGGTGTAAATGGGATCCTACAAACTTCAGTTTAGGAAAAATTAAGAGGAAGTTTGTGCACACTAGAACTGCTGAATCAAGTTATATAAATGCTACATCACAACCATTGGAATCTCAACCTGAAGCTTTGAACTACACAAATTGGTGGAAGTCATCAATAGCTTCATTAGATGCCTTCTACAGATTTTCTCGGCCTCACACAGTCATTGGAACAGTTAAGGCAGAGTTTTATTATATGAATTGTGTGATGCATACTGTTTGTAAATACATGCATTACTGTTCTATTCTCTTAGTCATTGCTCACAGTAATCATTTTTTCTGACAGGTAATGAGCATAATATCAGTTTCTTTATTG
Source organism: Kaempferia rotunda (assembly GCA_037177415.1). NCBI lineage: Eukaryota > Viridiplantae > Streptophyta > Magnoliopsida > Zingiberales > Zingiberaceae > Kaempferia > Kaempferia rotunda. The sequence continues at coordinate 839,733 of JBAMIB010000097.1, read as the reverse complement.
GCAGTTGAAAGCTTATCTGATATCTCCCCCCTGTTTTTAACTGGATTGTTGCAAGTAATAATGCAGAGAAAAACTTTTAGTTATGTATTGAATTGCGCTTTCATTCAGTACATAATAATACTTCATGTCTCTCCCATCTCTCTTCTTGCAGGCTGTTATTGCTGCATTATTCATGAATATCTATATTGTTGGGCTTAATCAGGTTTTTGACATAGAAATAGACAAGGTAATCACTGAGATATTTTTCTTGAATGCCTATCCTTGTTCTTTTTGGAGCACAATTAAACCCCGAGATAATAGTAAATAGATGGAACTTGTGAGATATGATTTGTTATTGTTTATTGTGTTGCATTTACAAACCAAGCACATTCTAGGTTTATCCTTCAATTTCAGAATATTTTATTATTCCTGTGGCCAAAAATATTGTACTCTCGTTTGTTTTGAATGTTGCTTAGAAGAACTGACAATTTACTTTGTTAACGGTTCAGGTTAACAAGCCATATCTGCCTTTAGCGTCTGGGGAGTACTCGTTCAGAACTGGAGTTGCAATAGTTTCCATTTTTGCTGGCTTGGTTGTTGGATAAGTTCTTCCTAAGATTTTAAACTACTTTTATGCTTCTTTCTCTCTTTATATGCAATTAAAGATTTGTGTGGCGGGGCCATATCAGTCCAAGTGGGGTCAATTGATCCTAATTAAATTTTAAATTTATAACCTATTTATAAAATGATGAAAGTGAGATTTTGCCCTATTGTATTTATATAATTGAGACGTTACGATAATATTGATGATGATGCTATTGGTGCTTAAATATTTGAACGATGTTCTAAAATCAACCAAGTTTTATTAATTCAAGAATATCTTTTATCTTGCTCCTATGGATTGGTGCAGTTGGTATATGTATGAGTGTTTGTTCCAATAAGTTTTGAAGTCAATTCTCAATGGGTGCAAAATGCCTCGTTGGGGCCATTGTGCTAGCCAAAATGTCCTTGTGATTTAACTTTCTATATCTTGGGCCGGTGATACTGGGCCCGCTTGGGACGAGCAATATCACCTTTTGCACCCAAAGAACATCTTTTATTTTTTATATATATAATTTTCTGAATTTTATATCATCTCATTCATCTGCAAATAAGTTTTCCTTTGCCATTGTTGACGCTAACCATCAACAACACATATTACTGTTATCAAGGTACTACTAGTTTTATGAGAGATCTTTACTGAATATGCAGATTAGTAATGGTTTAGAATAATTATAGCTCTTTTAAATTTGCTACCAGTAGTGGATTATTGAGCTTCATCTAATATCACATCACCGGTTAACTTAATCTTCACTTTATTCTTCCAGAGCTTTGGTGCTTCATGGGCTGTTGGTTCTGTGCCATTATGGTGGGCTATTTCCATCAGCTTTATCCTTGGAACAGCATATTCAACCAATGTACATTTGATTTCATTTATGTACTTGCTATTTATTTTAAATCGAGTTCTGATGATAACTTACTACTTTACATTGTGCATATTTTTTTTTTGATCTGGATTCTTAACACACCGGGTAGATATTCTACATGAGATTAGCCCCAGAAACCATGGCATAAATATGCTTGCTTGTTCAATTAAAAAGACAATGATATATTTTTTTGATTCTGAATATTATGGGTTGAACTTCCTGGATTATTCTTGTCCACTGATTGATTTTATTGCTATTGGTGAACCCAGCAAGTTAGCTAGGCTATTAGATAGATATTTTGTATCCACCTGCTGCTACCATCGAGATGCATATGCATCATCATATCAACTGCCTATGGAAAAATAATAGGTCCTGATTTTCCTCATTCTGTTGGAACCACAAATGGAAGCTTGTTGTGCATTTCCAACATACATTGCAAAACCCTGTAACGTAGACAATGTTGCACCATATGGTATTGTGGTTCCGATCATCTAGCTCACCATTTGGCTAAAAGGGTCTGAAATATGATTCAAAACTTGGAATTCCAGTTTCCATTCCTCGCCGTTTCAACACATTGTGCTCCATGACACCTCACATTGAAGACTAGCGATCATATATATTCAAGACCACAAGAAAGAGCATGTGATTTGGCCTATGCATTTGATTACTCCATTTAAGAGTGATAATTTGGTGGAAACTATATCACTGATTATTACAATCCTTCAACAAAGATATATTATCCACTTGCTGAGCGATGGTGTTAATTTTCATTAATCCCTTGGGGAATAAAATCCCTACCCCTAAAGAGGCCACTCGGTCACCGTGATTTACTTTCTTCATTTCGCTATAGGGCAGGCGATGAGGGGTACTTGGGATGAGCAAGTCACCTTTTGTTGGGCGTGTTACTTTTCATTGCATTCTGCTGATTGGAAGTAATCAATACCCTCAAAATTGGAAAACTACCGGATAAAACCCCAAGTGGGTGGTTAAATAACATGGCTAAATGGCACTCAAATTTAAGTGACCATCTTCTCACCTAGTGCCAGGGGTAGAGCTGAACAGTAGATATGCCTACTTTTCCTTTTTTTTTTGTAGGTTATGTACCTAACACTACTTTTCTCTGCATAGTCTATATGCAAACCTGCCATATATCCTCATTATTAAAAAAATTATTTAAGATTTATGTTATTCATTAAAAGTTAATTTAGTAATTATCAAGTGATTAATCAATAGAAAAGTTCACAATGATAATACACATAGTTTATGCCTTACCACAAATAATAATTGTTGAAATGCACATCATCTTCTAATTTGTAGCACTAACCAATAATAAAATAGTAAGTGCTTATGTACTGTGTTCATATATGTTGGCGCAAGGCTCATGGAAGGGGTTCCGGAAAGGAATAGGAGAAAGTAGACAAGTAATAAAAGTCGCATACCAATTACTGTTGAGTGCCTTGAGATCATTTGGAAGTCAATAATACCTTCTCCATAGTAGCCACTTATGATTCTGCTCCATCATGCCACCAAACCTTGCTTGTTCTCCTTCAGCTTAATGTTGTTGTTTCATCCCTGTTTAGTGTCTTGGTGGATACTCAGAATGATATTTTGTCATCTTTGGCTGCACAAAATAAGAAAGCCGTGGTAAGCTAGATCGATCTTCTTGCCTATTCTATATGACAATTTAAAAGTATTGATAATATGTTGTGACCTATCCTTATGTATGCATTTGGAACATGGTGGAGAACCATATGGCATATGATGGATGCATATTGCTACATGAAAACACTTTTTAAACAATTATCATTTGAATAACTCGTACCATCAAACTTTAGAATGATTGACATGAATAAAAAATTTAGTTGTGCCTAATTAAAAAAATAGGTATATATTACAAACTGAATCAAGCTTTTATTACCTTTCATTTGTGATCTATATGAAGAGTTGAAATCTTAGAGGTTTGAGACTTAAACGGTTGAGTGAGGTTGGCAAAGATGCTAAAGCAGTGTGATAATTTGGTATAGTAAACAATAATATGAAACCATGAAGTTCAATTTTATAACCTTAATGAAGCAAAAATGAAAGGGTGTGTGTATCTTTTTTTTTCAGAAGAGTTGGGAGTATGATGGAAGTCATGAACTTGTCTGTGGAATATGTAAATTCTAATTTAATGCAAAAGCATAGATTGACACGGTCAGACATTGTTAATTGGTGGCATATGCAATACGAACAGGCACCAATATGGTAGTCATGGCGCTGCTCTTGGTTAGGACCAAGACCAATACAAAATTTTAAATCAAAACTTTGTTCGACTGATTACAAAAGGCAAAATTTTATTTTTAAGGTGACATTTTTTCTGCTTTGTTTATTTCAGTGTTCTTTTATTTTATTACCATGGATCAAGAAGTTAACTATATCTTATATTATTAAAATGTTCTTATGATTCATCTACTTCATGCCTATGCTATTATGCAACTAGATTCACATGTGTCATTGGCTGCTGTCTTTTCTCTGTACCACATGACTTAGTAGTTGGATTTATTTATTCTATATTGAATGATCTTAAGAAGTTGGATGTGCATGCCATAGAAAAGCATTATTGCGTTGGTATTTAGAAATAGTTGGATCTTTACCTTCCTGCATTGACTCTGATCATGAGTTCTTGACAGCTGCCATGTTTAAGATGGAAGAGATCTGCTGTTGTTGCAGCGCTCTGTATTCTGGTAGTGCGTGCTGTGATTGTTCAGCTTGCATTCTTCTTGCATATGCAGGTATGGCATCCGTGTTTACCAGATCTGAATATGCAAGATAACAGTTTTCTTTTTTTTTAAGTCTTTCACAAGCCAAAAATGTCAGCATTGTTTGATGTTTATGGATAATGGATCTTAATAAATTCCCAGACATTTGTCTTCCAAAGACCAGTTTATTTCTCCAGACCTTTGGTATTCGCAACTGCCTTCATGAGTTTCTTCTCTATTGTGATTGCGCTATTTAAGGTAATTCCTTAACTTCCCATTGCAAAACATTAACCTAATTATTTCTCAATTGTGCATTGGTAGAATACAATGAAGCTCAATTTCTGAGAATGATGATTCGTGACAATAGAAGTCAGCATGCTAGCATAATAATTTTCTGCTATTAAGTTTCATATTTTTTTCTTTTTTGTTTTATTCTAATGTCTTCTGTTATGGATTGTATTGTTTTGGGCATGGTCAATTTTCACTTATGATTACTAGCAGTAGTCACAATTGAGGGCTACTGTTTTTGCTATTCTATAACCCTGTATATAACTATCACAAGGTGGTGGTTGGCAGTGAGTTTATAATGATCCAATATACCTTAGCCTTCTATGGAATCATGAGCTCATGACTGCAATCTAGATGATGAACTCTTCCACCTACATACCTTCTATGTTTAGTCAAAAATTAGCATGTGTAGATGGTCATGTACTTTGGATTCTTCCCATACTTTGAGATGTAATTCCAAATCTAATTAAGAATTACAACTAGAAGTGCTCATCCATATTATATTAATCTTTAATTTTTAAATAAAGATAGTTCATTAGTAATTCATCTAGGTTATGCTTAATTTAATGCAAATATAGAGATCAACTAATGAAAAGTAAAGAGAACCCTTTGTCTAAATTGATATTTTAACTCTGTTGAAAATGATACATGTGTAAACTAATAATTACTTGATGATCTCATATGATCTTGATGTGAGATTTAACTGCAAAATTAAGAGATAGTGAGTCATCTCAACAAAAGAGCACTTCCAGATTCACTTACATCCAGTAATGATAGAGAAACTAATGAATCATATTTTGTATTATATGAAGAGTGTGAGGACTCAGGATGATTAAGAGGAATTCAATAATGATTATTCTTAGAGAGGATTGTCATTTTCCTTTTTATTTGAGTTTTTTCTTGAGCATTGTGTATTGCCAATAATCTATTCTATCTATAAAACTGGTTGTTTTGGGTTCTCAATGGCGTGGGACAGTCGTGAGGGGGCTGCTAACGTAGTGGTACCACGTTAACGGGTTGTTTTGGCTGAATCTTCTGCGAATTCATATATTCATAGATCATTTCTCTTCTAATTTAAATTGCAAGAAGGATCAATAGTCAATGCATTATCACCATCATGAAACCATGTTAGTCCCAACAAGCATCAATAACCAATTCAAAGCTAGTTAATTCTGAAATTAACTATCAATTGCATTGATTGACATTGAATTATATGTAGGCCAAATATGGCATAAAAATATCTACTAATAAACCTCAAGCAATTAAAGCTTGCAACTGTTAAAAGGTTTAACCAGAATTTAAACAATGGAGTGATTGCCAATAAGTATATGGAACTCATGGTTGGAATAGATTAAAGAGGAGGGGGCCATCAGAGCCAATCAACTATAGATACTTCTTGTCTAAGCCCTTTCTTGCATCGAATTGTTAACACTTATTTCACAAATGATTTGTAATCATTTTGTAAGCATACATCTTGTTGCCTCATTTTCTCCCTTATCTTATGAGAAGTAGAAATGAATGTAATGGCTTCAAATTTTGGGTTTGCAATAATATAATTATAATCTTAATGGTAGAGGTAAGAAGTGATGTTAGAGGACAATGTGATGGTTGATCACATAATAGTAATGGAGGCAAATATAAATTTATAAAATTTAGCTTGTTGAATTGACATTATATTAGTCTTTATCTAGCATTAATGAGAATAAACTTGAGCTAGCTGATATGTGAGATATCTCATTCAGAATTTTGTTGAAAGGCTTTCTATGGCTTGCATCAATTTTTATGTGAAATGTTCAATCGAGTCATTGAGAACAGACCAGCTTGGTGAATCATAGCTGATGGAGAAATGACTTTGTATGGTTAACTTTTAAATCACAGAGATGAAAGTTTAGGAACAGATATGAAAGGAACACCTGGCTTGTAATATGCTTTCAAATAGGGTTGTTAAAAATGAATCCGATCCAACAACCCGACCCAGTAAAATCAAGTTCGGGTTGGGTATTTTTGGGTTCGGATCGGGTGTTTTCGGATTCGGGTTGGAGGATTTTCGGTTGAAAATTTTTAGATCGGATTCGGGTCGGATTTGGATTAACCCCAATTTAGTGTTTAATGAGTTTTTTTTGTTAAATCAAAGTTTATTTTGAAAATTAAGATGATTTTATGGATATTAGTATCAATGTCAGTATAATAATAATGTAGTATGGAGATAAAAATGAAGAATTTGGGAAAATTAGCAGAAAAAAAAGCCATTTTGAATCGGATTGGTCGGGTTCGGATTCGGGTTTAGGGATTTCAGTTTGTATTCGGGTTTGGGTCAGATTCGGGTTGGGGTTTTAAAAAAAATCCAATCCAACAAGAATCTCCACCCAAATTGACACCTCTACTTTCAAAGAATTGGATGGGTACAACTTGCTTATTTTCTTTTGTTGCTAAATTCCCTCCTCTTGTATTTTATAGCTTTATTTGTTTTTTAATAGTAAATCTGAATTCTATAATAGATTTATTTACTTTTTTAATAGTAAATCTCCTGGTGGTTGTCTTCTAGTACCATGAAAATTTTGTTTTTCTTCTGGACTGAGATATTCATCTGTGCAGGATATCCCTGATATTGAAGGAGACCGTATCTTTGGTATTCGGTCCTTCAGTGTTCGCCTAGGTCAAAAACGGGTATCCAACAAAAGAAAATTGATCATTATTTTTAATTTGTGCAACTACTCTGATTATAATAACTTTGTCAGGTCTTTTGGATTTGTGTCTACCTTCTTGAGATGGCTTATGGTGTTGCAATGGCGGTTGGAATCACTTCCTCCTGCAATTGGAGCAAGCTTGTAACTGTATGCAGACAACTTCTCTGCAATTTGCTTGGTCATTTTATTTTCTGCCTCTTGTCATTTTATTTGTGACTTCCATTCTACTGGTTTTGCAGGTCTTGGGCAACGCAGTACTTGCATTGATTCTCTGGAATCGTGCTAAATCTGTCAACCTAATGAGCAAATCGGCAATTACATCTTTTTACATGTTTATATGGCAGGTAATTGTCACATTTTCAGAACTGTTAAACATTTCACAACCTTCTCTCTCTATGTTTCTGTAGGCAAATTTGTTTTTTTTTTCAGCTTTTCTATGCGGAGTACTTGCTCATTCCACTTGTGAGATGACTTTGGGTCCAAATTCGCTGATCAAGCTGCTTTTGTTGACTGAAGTGAATGGAGAAATAGGACTAAAGTGATAGCCCAGGTCGTCTTTCTTTCCTAGAACTAGTCTTGCACTTCATATCTAATATATTATCATCCACTAAAGTTTCTTTGAAGAAAGTCCCAAGATTATGTATGTTCTACGTACACTTTGTGCTGCCTCTTAATAGATTTGCATTGTAACAAGCTTTTTTATGTGAAAATGGAAAACCTCTATAAAAATGGCAATCTGACTTACCTGTTCATTGTGAAAGCGTTCGTATCCAGTGGACTTGTGATAGATTCTCCACCATCACAAACTGACAAAGTGATGCTGATGAAGGTAGTACAAGAGTTGTAATCTGGATATAAACCGCTACCAAACTTTGATGACTTTGACTACTGTGTTGGCGGCTAGAGGTCAAAAGGTTTATGAGCAGGTCGATCGTAGATTTTGAAGGGTACGGTGAAAAAAAAAAAGGATCCTTTTATTAACCTTTAAAATTGAAGTTTAATCAGTGCCACAATAAGTAAAATTAATTAATCAAAAATTGACCATTCATATTTATTCCAAAACATTAATACAGATCTCAATTGCAAGCGGAATAAAGAGACAAACATACATAAATCTCGTCAAAGGACCTGTTCATGGGCGGTGAAGTCTGGATAAGAAGATTATCTCAGCTTTCTTGTTCGGTGAAGAAGTTTGGTGATCGTCCTCGGGTGAAGAAGAAAGTGTCGACCTATCGAGTGAAGAAGAAAGTCGTCGCAACGTCGCCGAAGGCAAAGAGATTAGAGAACGAACAAAAAAAAAGTAAATAGGGTGATTGGGGAAGAAGAACTGCACGAGTCCCACCGGAAACACGAACATGTTGCCCTTGTTCAAGCTCTTGAGGAAAAGTCAGTTCTCCGGGTTGGACGTCGCAAATTTGATAAGGAGGGAACCCTTGACGACGGTGAGGATCTTGTTGTGCAGCGGGTTGATGCCTCCTGCTGCGTAGTGGATGTGGGACAAGGAGGAACTGTCTGATTGTCGTGGCGTCGCCGAAGGCGAAGAGAACGAACAGGGAAAAAAAGGCAAATAGGGTTAAAAAAAAATAATAAACATTAATTAACAAAATTTAGAAGACATTAATTAAAAATACTAAAATAAAAAATGGGGCCCTATTAAAGAAGGGGCCCTGTGCAATTGCTCCATCTGCACCATGCTAGGGCCACCTCTGGGCAGGGGCAAGAAGTGATATTGACGTCAGATAAGATAGTGATCATCCTACGAGTTGATAAAAAGATGATGTTGAGGAGAATGTACGAAAAAAATTATCGAAAAATAAGGAAAAACCCATATATCTTTAGATTTTTATCAAAAATGAAAACTTGATTAAGAATAAAAGATAATCTCATGAATAACTAAATAAGATGCTGATAAAAAAAAAATCCTAACTCATAAATATTTGATATATTAAAAATACTTAAAAAAACATAAAAATAGAAAAAGATGTTTGGAACCTCTAAAAAGATTCTAAATGGTGTTTTTTTATGACGGATTCTCTATAATAAATATAGATCTTTAAAATTTGCACGTATTAACAAAAATAAAGCTTAATTTTAAGTCTTGAGTGAAAAATTACGATTCATTAAAAATTAGATAATCCAAGGTTGATCTGATCAGATATCAGTCGGAATAAGGATGAAAGATCTCAGTAGTGGAAATAATAATCTGAATTCAAATTATTGGTGATTTTTAAATGATTTAGATGCACGATATATTGTCCTAAAAAAATGACCTTATGATTGAAGCTCAGTGTGTCCGATATCAAATTAAATGTGCTTACATGGAGAATAATAAGCTGTGTGATAAGTAGAAGCTTTGTTCAGAGGTATCACACATAAATGATGACTATTAAAGTTAGAAAAATGTAGTTTAATCTGTTTTTAATTGCTCGTGCTTTTTTATAAATAATTGTTGAAACAACTTGTTTATTATAGTAAAAAGTAATTATGTTCCTCCTATATTTTTATCACGGTCGGTGCCCAAGTTACATGAAGGAAAATAAATTATGGAGTCAAATTTAACTGTAATAGTATGGTTTAAATCATAAACATTTTTTTTCCATAAGTTTATGATTTTTGCATATTTAAAATATCGAATTTGAGAAGACATGGTTTACCTAACTTGCTTTTGGTTGGGCAATGTTTTAACAGAGTGAAAAAAAAAAAAAAAAAAAAAAAAAAAGGAGAAAAGAGCACCTGCAGTCTCTGTTCTGCATTAAATCTTTCCCAGTATATCTATCATCTGCAACTGGGCATGCAGTTT
>JBAMIB010000097.1:722739-736756 GCA_037177415.1 Kaempferia rotunda | reverse complement strand
CAATACCAAGTCATACTACAATCATGCCAATGGTTTGTCCAAGACCATCTTGATTGTGAGCCTACACTTACACTCTACAAGGTACTGATAACATGATCTTCCGTGTCATACCAAGCATCATGTTATCTACAATGTAAAGTATCAGATAATAATGTATACCATGAAAATACAATGCAAGTGATGATCATATTATTCTTATTTTAAATGTCTACAAAAGGCTAGGCTTTCAGTATACATCCCAACAGTTTTGTGATCTAATGAGTTTTACTAAGTGTGTAGGATTTGATCTTGATGGGTCTAAGGGAACAGGCACCAAGCTGAAGTCTAGCTAGGTTGATTGCTAGCACGAAGTCCAAGTTGGTTGAGACTTGGCATGAGGAAGTCCAGTTGGGTTGACAACTGGTCGAAGTCTAGATTGGTTGAGATCTGGCAGGAAGTCTTGGTGGGTCAAGGGATCCGATCAAGGGAATCTACAACTGGTAAGTGAAGGTAAGTCACTGGAGGAGAGAACCAGTGACGACGCATTCCCGGTCGATGGAACTATAGGCGTCAGTCCAGCTTAGGTCCATTTTGGAAACCTAAGCTGAGACCTTGACTAGATACTGCTAAAATTATAATTGTGCTAACTTTGTTTTACAAGATATATTACTTTTATGCAGTACTAACTCTGTGATGCAGGAAACCGCAGTTCCGAAAAAAATAGGGCTAAGGGCGCCAGACGTGTGCTAGGACCAGGTCCAGGCGCTCGGGAAGGGTTTTTTGGCGAGGGCGCTTGACTGAGCTGGCACGCGACTGTTGGCTAGGGCACGTCAGCAGTTAGGGCGCTCATACCATGTCCGAGCGCTCGGAGGTGGAAAAAACTCCGTGGATGAAGTTTCGACGAGGGTGCGCCACGTCAACACGCTGGAGGCTCCCGTACTAGGTTCGAGTGCTCGGAGATGGACTATTTAACCAGACACGACCAGGAGCTTCAGAACAAGAATTCAAACAAGTCTCTCTCCTGTGCTCTGCGCTGAAAACGACTCCGCGACGCAGAAAAGCTGCTCCGATAATCGACGCTTGATTTTTTTCAATTCCTTAATTGTCGGTATAATTTTTTATTGTATTTAAATTACTGCATAAAAGGAAAGTATAGCTTGTTACATTTGTCCTCATTCTTTTATCTGTACTCGATTACCTCTTCCGACGGTTCCGGAAGAGGCTTTTAGTGGATTGTCCAACGAAAGCACTCAACGAGTGCGGGCCTTGGAGTAGGAGTCGTCGAAGGCTCCGAACCAAGTAAATCGCTTGTGTCATTGTGCTCCTTGGTTTCTCAATTTCATTCTCTTTTCTATTTTCTCACTTGTGTTTTATTTGCCGCTGCAAACTTTGGTTTTTAAAAAAGAGTTCGAAAAAGAAACATTTTTTAAAAGACATGATTCACTCCCTCTCACATACCAACGATCCTACAAATATAACTTACTATTAGATGTATTTAGTTAAACCAACTAGGAATCAAACAAATGTCTTTGAAATTTTTGACCTTTTGGGATGTCAAAGTATGAACTTCACCATAAGACAACATCCAGTATGTATCACTCAGTAACTACCATCTGAGCATGCTCATCTAGGTTATCCATATGAGATTATCATGTCTGCAAAAACATTATGAATTCCAGAGAAGTGAAGAACAATTCCAGCCAAATTTAGACGAGCAATCAGTTCTTCTAGATAAGCGCTTCAGAACCAACAATTAACTGCAATGTAAAGGCATGTATTTCCTATTTTCCCAAACTAAAAAATGTTGAGAGAGAAGGGTTAAAAAAAGCTCTCCCTTGAAAATTTGAAATCCTTGCACAAGGGGAGAGGGGTTCTTCAAATACTAGGTGCAAAAAGAACTTATGCAGCAACAAGAAAATGGAATTGGAGCGACCACCTAAGCAAGAACATATCATAGTCTCCAATCCCTCTCATTAACTATAGATGTCTGTGTCAAAGAAAACATGTTTTAGATCATTGAGGAGTGCAAGTAGCCCTTGTTTTTGTCTGAGATCTAGATATTGGGCAAAGCAACACAAGAAAATTTTGTCAAGAAACAGTAACATAGGAATATTAATAATCCCCATACGCGATATTATATATTCATAATATGCTAGGTTTCCAATTTGTCTGAAATTTGAGTGTTCTGTATGGAAAGGAGCCCATATTCAATCAAACTTGCTTCCAGAACAGCTAGATTTCTAAAGTTGAGGCATAGCCCCATTCTACTAATCCTTCTAAGTTCTAACTCATCCTAGATAAAACTTGGTTGACTTTTAGGAATTCAAGTTACCACCATGACATTTCCTGAGACGCTCCAAATGTATTTTTAATTGCAGCCTATTCAACACCTCTGGTTGTTGGGGATTAACAGGGCTATAAGATATTGATTTCTTTCCTCCTTACCGTCACACAAATCTATGCGTGTTTCAATGCTTGTTTAATATGGAGTAAGAATAATATATTGGAATTTACTGTGAATTTTTCCCCCAAGTACAGAATCCAATGTATTTGTCATACAGAAAATAAGTTGCAAGAATAATCTTTTTGCTATAGAAATTAGAACAGCCAATAGGATACACATGCAGCTCATGGAATAATTGATAAACAGGAGGATTCACATGCTAACATTTACGTAATCGTGTTTCCTCTGTTAATTCTTCTTTTATTAGTGTAAAATTGAAATTTACTGAATACAAAGCCTAAGCTGCTGCGTATAAGTTTGTTTGTCCAATGAACCCAGCTTGGAATGAATCATATGAAACAAAATATAGAACATTGTTCATCAAGTATAATATCAAAAGCAGACATGTAGAAACCACTACTGTCTGAAATCTTACATGACATTACACCTTAGTAGGTCACGAAATTACTCAAGCTGACAAGCGAACAAAGAAGGAAAAAAGGTACCTATGTAGAAATTCAGTAACAATTGACAGATTAGGTACACGAGTTATTGCACCCATGAATAGAACAACATTTGGATGTCGTAACCGTTTCATTATTCGCACCTGAAACAAAAAACAACGTCAACATACATGTTAAAAAAAGAAACTTGAACTTAATGCAAGATAACAGCAAATGCACATCCTTTTTTTAATATCATGAATAAAGTTTTCTTTAAATAGAATAGAGGTTAGAAGTGGTGTACCACAAACACAACCTAAAATAGACTAGCTGTAAATGATAGGAACCTATTCTAACACTTGTCTACAAGCTGGAGCAAAACATCTGAGGGACTTTCACAGGCTTTCAAAAGATGCCCCACGCCAAACTTGTTAGCTTAACAGAATGATAAGCTCCCAGAGGCACAGTGCAATAATCAGCGAAGTCATTCTTCACTAAAAGTACAGGTATTGACAGAATGCAATCCAAATGAAGTGACAACAGACAACCACCTCTATATGCTTGATATATTCATAAAATACAGGATTATTAGAGGTATAAATTCTACTTTATCATCACAATATATAATCAAAGGTTAACAAATTTTATTGTTAATTGTTCCATTAGGAGCTTTACTCACACAACTCACAACCCTTCAGCCTAGAACAATCAACAACTAATTCCTTATTACATTTCTGGGTGCTGGACGGGATCTGTTTAATCAAATGAAATCATCTTCCCCAAACAATCCCTATAGCTAAATCCCAACATGAGTGGTCAATTTTTATATACAATACCAGGGATTTTACTTTGTCTTCAAAGTCTCAAACTTTATATTTTCAAAGGATTGTTGAGAATTACTTCCAGCAGCTTGGAAAATGGACTTCAAGTAAGCTGAATTATGTTTTAACAGATATCCTAACATGAAATTTGCCCCAAATGTTAAACTGTAAGATCACTTGAATCATGCCAAAACATGAAACCGGATATAGCAGAACGTGTGCTATGAAGTCCTAAAAGTAATAGTCAGGCTGATCAACAGTAACATGATAGGGAGTCTAGGTCTATTCAATAATTAGCAACACAGTAATGGAAACTTTAGATATCTCTACCTCGCTTATAAATTCTTCAAGTGCATCACTAGAAATATCTTGATGCAAAAACCTTTTAACAGCAACTTCCTTTATCAGAACAAAGAAAATCACATCAGCAGATACACAAATAAACAAGTACATTAAAACAAAAAGGAATATAAGATAGATGTTTTCATAGAACAAGGCTAGGAAAATATTTCTGCCTATAAGGCTAGGAAAATATTCATTGTCTATTCTAACAATATAACAAAGAATTTTCCAATTCAAGAATGAAAAGTTCAAATTCAGATTTTTCAACTATTGATGAGGCATATGAATAGTTCTGAATGTTGAAATTATTTCCAATATTCATCTTTTTTTTTTTAAACTTCAAAATTGTGGCAATAAGTTTGGTAAAAAATTGTCAGAGTTTCTCCTTGAGGAGAATAAATTACTTCCCTTGGTAAGGGTTAAGCTATCATTTTGTGCAGACTTTTGGTCCCTGGCCAAAACACTATGATTTCAGCAAGTAAAACAATTTGAAGATCACATGCAAATTATAGATGATTTGAAGCTTGTAATCAGCTATTTTCTCCTATAGATATGTGAGCACACAAATATAACAACATCAATGTAGCAACTAAGTTAATTACTTGAACAAAAACTACTTTTTCAACAAAAATACTTACTGTTCCATGCCAATCTCCATGATACACCTCCCCAAAAGAACCTACATAGGAAAAAAAATACACGAATTACTAAAAGCACTATCAAAAATATGATTGGATGTTCTTTTCTTATTAAAAGTTAAGAGAAAACCAAGGAAAAGATGTAACTTTGCATTTAATTAAGGGTTCCTCAGAAACATACCAAGCCCTATTCGCTCACCAAGAATAATATCTTCCCATATTATTTCAAATTCTACAACATCCTGCAGTGCATTTTCAGATTTTGAACTTTCTGTTCCAATGGATTTATCAGAAGTACAACCCATTTCTTGATGAGAATCACCAGACCTTTCTTTTGGATTAACTTCATCATTACCATGACAGCTTGCTTTCTGTTCATTGACAGAAATAACTTCATTCTTCTCTGTTAGATTTGGGTCATTGCCTCCAGAAATACACTGCATCCTGGAACATGGTTCCAAATGTTCATATTGTTTGCTGACAGCAGCCGTTGTAGCCACAACTGCTGCTGCAGTGGCTGCCGCAGCCACAGGTACTTCCAAATTCATGTCAGAGTTTGATTTTGCTGCCGCAACTACCATTGAAGATGCAACAACAGCAGCTGTTGCAGCAGCAGCAGCAACAGGCATATGTCTAACAAGCTGAAATGGAGACTCCTGCAGCAATGGTTCATCAGAAACTTCATATGCAGGATTGTTAATGGCTTCTCTTGAATCAAGATTGCGATAAAGATTGAATCTATCTGCAGATTTAGTAGCATCCATTTGTGACCTAGAGAGAACTACTTTCTGATGGAGCATGTGGCTAGGAAGCTGAGGCAGGAAGGGCCCACGACAACAACCAGTTTCAATTTTCTGTTTTAACTCATGCTTAGTTATCTTCCTCTTGTCTTTATCTTCAATTGAATGCATTTCTTCAGCCAGTGGATCTTCTATTTCTGGAGTACAAATCTCAGTGAACAAGTTAGGGGGTGCAGCCACACCACTTTCCAACAACACATCCTGTAACTTTTGAGCTAATTTTGGATTTTCTTTAGCAGCATTAATCATGTATTCTGATACATTCTTCAATTTCATCCTTTGGACAGTTGAAGAACTTATGCCTTCGGTCCAAGAAGGTGACCGTGGATGCTTTGAATTACCAGATGTATCTGGAGTTTTTGACATGGCAACATTGAGAATAGTTGAAGATTCGGCGGAGTTATTCATGTCAGCTTGCATGTACCTATTGTTTTGATGACTTAAATCACATGGGTTTACCCGAGCAAAATTTGGATCTTTTTGGTAATTAGACATTGAGCCTTGTTCAATAAATGGTTCATTCTCAGTGCTACAATCTGCAGAGTTTGCTACCCTGCTACTTGATAAGGCTGTATCAGTTTCATTAAATAATCTCTTGAAAGATTGAATCGTAATGGTAGCTTCTTTTGGTTCATCAATCAGTCCTATACTATCCGGTGCGATAAGAGTACCAGGCTCTGACATCAAATCAACAATATAGTCCCTGTTGTGTGCAAAGTGAAACATGTTGATTATCAATGGGACCCATATTAGTATATGAAGCATTATACCCATTAAAAAAAATAATAATCCATTTTTTAAAAAATAAATAAATAAAATCCACCATGCAATCAGCCTCAAGCTCTTGATTTCTGCTTGGAATCTTCATTTTGAGATAAGAGGAGCCTCCCCTTTGCATGAATGGTAACCTCAGAGTTAGAGGACAAACCAATGGGCAATAGGTCGAAAAGGAGAGTTGACCAAAGAGGGATATTGGTTGTGTGTGTCTCATCATAATGAAATTTTCACCCCTAAGTTGTGATGTGTAACATGATAATTTGTCCACTTTTGTTAAACTATTAGTTGTGAGGCGTGTACATTGAGCACAAGAAGGAATAGTGAATGTGTATACCCAATGGAGAGCAAAGAATTAAGAGGAGGAAGTTTTGCATGATAACCTCAGAGAGACATTGTGAATAAGCCGTGAAGTTGGTAAATTACTCTGTTTTTGGTGGTGTTAAAATCCTAAATACCTTAAGCCAGCATTAACCTTGAGTTTAGAACATCTAGAAGGTTTTATTAAATCTTTAATCGGATTTGTCCTTTTTTTAAGTTTCTTAATATGAGATTGCTTCTTGATAATACTTTTGGATTCTTTACGCATATAAGATCTAATATGTTATACTGATTTATCATGAACAAAAACTAAACGATTAATGAGGTATGATTAGATACATCTCACTATTGATACATGATTAGAAATGCTTTTCCTAGACAATGATAATGAGAAATATGTACACTGACTTAAGGACTTGACAGACCTATCATATCTGTAATTTAAATAAGTTAGATCATGTTGGGAACCATGCCATGTGTATGGTTGACTCTCTCAGCCAAGATATAATAGAGATCTCTTTGAGCATTAAGTTTAGGTTGATGTCATGAGGTCTTGCTATATCTAAGGATCATATTTTAAAACACTCTAGCATGTGGGGTTATAGTATCTATCTAGCTCTAGTTCATATGACTCTAAAGATATTGTGGATTGGTGAGAGATGGGTGTTAAATAACCAAAGATCACATAACTGTAGATATTGTAAGCTTTGTGACAATTGGACATTGATGCTTGATTGAAGATCATATGGTTAAAAAATTCTGACTTAACAGCCAAAACAATCCCTTGAGTGATATGGGTCAAGCACACCTTTTTTTATCATATATCATTAGGATTCCCCATCTAAGAATGGGCATAGAAGTGTAACATTGAGTTTGGTTCATTTTACAACGAATATGTATGAGATGTCATGATGTATTTGCATTGTCACTTCTTATTTATATACTTGTCTACCTTTGTTGGATTCTTCTAGCAGACTCTCTTATCAATTTTATCAAGAATCCTACTCTTACATTTTCCTTTGCAAATCAACCCAAGCCTAGTGGAGGACTTTGAATCAGGTTGTTAAGCTCACAATGAATACTAGAATTGAATCTTAAAGGTGTCCTTTTTTAAATTTTCCATGTGCTTATTATGTTTCAACATGCTATATTTCCTTTTGCGACTATGAGATATTTTGTACTGTTAAAATGTTATATTCTGTATTTCATTTGTTAATGATATCCCATGATGTTGAGTGTCAATGAGCTTTGAATGTTGAGCTTCGACTGTTGTCTATCATTCCAGAGCACAATCCCTTGACCAGTACAAGGCCTTTTATCAGAGTGGTCATCCTCAGTCATGAGAAAGGAACTCACTCGTGGTGTGGCATGAAGTTAAAAACTTTGGTATGAAAATTGGTTTCCAATCCACATTTTGAATTTTTAAGCTAAGAAGTACCAAATTCTACCAGCTGTCAAGTATATCCGGAGGGGGGCTTCTCCTAGCTTTCCTTCCCTCTCCAAAAAATCAATCATCCATATTGTCTAAGCCATTCGTTACTTCACAGACTTACTTCAAATGGCTACACAAGCAGAAGAATTAATAGAATGAAAATGAGTCTTTTGAGCATGCAGGTGTTACCTTCCATCATTAAGTTTCACAGTAGCTAGAGCACCATCATCTGAACCTATATATTGCTTCCCTTTCATTAACCGACAAGAAATTCCCAGACTATCAGCCAAAACCTACAACACATACTATTTTAATTTAACAAACTGAGTTAAAGACTAAAACCAAGAAATCTAGCAACAAATTTAAAATTTTAGAGGTCAATCGCCCATTTTAGCAAGCTATGCATTTTTATGTCAATTTAGCTTCTGTTTGCTCACCATTCATGTCTATGATAGGAGATAAAAATAAAAAAATATATAATTTATCAGATTGTTCCTCAAGGAATCTACAGCGTCATATGATAAGGAAACATTTTTATTTTCTAGGGAATAGTCAAATAATAAAATTTCAAGTGCTAGAACAAATTTGAACATCAAAAAGTCAACATCAGATCTGCCATACTAAAATTGTATGAGAGTAAGATTCCCACTAAATTTTGTGGTTCATCTTACAGAAGCTAAATTTAGAGGCAACCAATGGGCCAATTTAAGGACAAGATCATAACAGTAGAGAAATAGTGTTTTGTTATTGTTATAGAAAGGAGATTACAAAACCCATGTAAATGTAACCTCTAAGTCCGATTAATAATCAAGATTATAGGTATGGGGATTGGGGAGTCTATTATTTAGACAGTCGTCACAGTCCTACTCAAGCTAGAGCATAGATATGCATGCTCTTTTTGTTACACAAATACAAACACAGGCCTTCTTTTCACACTATTACAAGCCAATTAAGGTGCTGGGTAAAAATCATAATTTATAATTCAAATGAAGTATATGTTATGAAGCATGCCGATCGTTTTGGATACAAAATATCAAGTGAAATGGCAATCAACTTTAATGTGTGTAGTGCATTCATAAACCACTAGACTACTTAAAATGTAAATGGCTGTTTGATTATCAAATGTATATTCAGTAGTTTAGCGCTTACAAATTTGAGATCGTCAAGTAAAGACTTAATATACATCATTGCACAGATTTTGGATATCCTTTCTCCATATTCTACTTCTCACTAAATTGAGATATAACAGTGTTGTTGTTTGTCATGTTACCCAAATTGCCTCAAGATATATACAAAATTCTGAAGTAACCCTTCTATAAATAATAGATTTCAACATAATCAACAAAAAATACTTCAATATTTAGATTGTCATACTAATCTTTCATTGAACATCTTTTAATATACTACTAAATTCTTAATATTGCATCCCAGTAGCATCTTTTAGTCTTTTGTAAGAAATGAGCTACAACACCAAATACAAAATATCTATGATTCCCATCGATTTCTATTAAAAAAAATGGCATCAAGATAATTGTCAAATTACAATTCTGACCAGACAAAAACTAAATTATCAGGTTTTCTTCACTTAAAACCAACTTTTTAGTGATCGCTTCACAAAACATTTCAAACCACGTTCAAGGAATATTTGTAGGTTCCTCTGTATGAACTTCTTCAGAAAGATTGTCAACTGAAAAAAAAAAATTGATATCTATCTGAAACATTCATTAAAATAAGTGAATTGAGAAGAGCGATAAGAGTGAATGCTCAAAGTAATCAACACCATAAATCTGAGCGCAAATTTTGGCAACTAATTTTGTCAAGTCGATCAACAAACACCCAACAACAAGGAGTTGTGCACCACAAGAAAGAGACACAAACTCCTTAATCTTTGTCATAGCAATGTACAAATCTTGATATCCATTGTTGATTTTTAGCAAGAAACTTAATGGCTTTGTATACAAGTAAACTCAAAAGCAATTGTAACTTTTGCAGGAAATGAGAGGACTAATAAATAGATTCCATAAGTGTGGAATTATTTTTACCTTCCTAGATAACTAACTATGGTAATCCATTAACACAAGTTTTAGGTGTACTTAGCTAATCTTTTATTGCAAAATTAAGCTACATATTTGCAACTATACACAGTAAAGCTAAGACAATTCTTTATAAAGCTATTAAAAAGATTAAAAGGCAAAAAGCTGCTAACCTTGAACATTAAAGCACGATGACGGGCTAAACCAGCAGTCAAATGTCCAAGGAGAAGCACAATGCTTCCAGTAGTCGATATTAAATAGTGTCTATGATTCTGATATGAATTCAACATGCTTTCAGGATCAGAAACTTTTCCACCCATATAGTGAGCTACTAAAAAGGCAACCTTCTGCACCAAGAGAGCACCTGATGAATCTGAAGAATCAGCCTCTAACTTTTTAGCCATTAGTAACACTTTCTGTTCGAGTTTGGAAAGGTCAGCATCTTCTTTCTTGTTTACCAATGCAGCTTCCCAACCAATATTGTCAGAGATTGGTATTTGTTGCAAATACATAAGGGAAGGCATTTCTGAAAATGTTGACCCAATTGAAGCAGGATAAAGATCATAGAAACCATCCAAGATCTTGTCGTCATAATCAAGAACATTATAACTCTGTCAATGATAACGAAATCAGAAATGTCAATGAGTTAGTAAAAGCTGAAAATAGATGATAGCAGTTGCACCACTAGGCACACATATAAACACTTGGAAGAAATCAGTATAGCTGAAGAATATTTGCTTGCAATGATCAGAAAAATGCAATCATAGGGAGAAAAGTTCCATGAAAAAAAATAAATTAGACTAGTCACAAATAGTGGTATAAAGTACATTGGTTTACACTGATCACACAACACATAAACGAGATTCTAACACATATGAGCACCAAATAAATACTACCGGGAGTTACAAAAGTGAAATTAGGATATAAAATTTTTATATCATGGTCACGCAAACTAAATCATGCTAGAGCATAGATATGCCCAACTTATTACATAAATTTGAAAAAAAAAAAAAACAACTAAGGTATCAGGTGAAGATATGGAAAATGACAGATTATGGGAAAAGAAAAATTATAATTCTTGTATTTACTCTAAAAGTGAGAAGGAAAATTGGAGAAAGTCAGCATGGGAGAAAATGCTAAAAGGGAATAACATTCTGATATTGGCATCGCTAAGAGAAAAAAAATTAAAAAGAAGCAACTGTTGGAAAAGATTATGGGTAAAATCCATTATCAGGTCCATTATAACTTAAAAGAAAGCAAACAAGGCAAGGATTTGGAAAAAGATAAAGATTCAACAACTACTCAAAAGATAAAGATTCAACAACTACTCCTTCAGAAGACAAAGAGGAAGAAGATATGTTGGGAGGGAAAGAGAGAGAGATTAATATTATACTTTTAATCTTGCAACTAATAAATAAAATGACGGATGAAAAAGAAATTGCCAACAAAGGAAAAGTGTTGGAATTTAAAAAAAAATGTTGTTGAAAAAGTTTTCAGAGATAGGAAAAGGGAAGAATTTGGAGGGAGAATGAAATCCAACACATGGTTGAAATCTCCTTCAATATTGTTTAATATTTAAGCTCAGTCCAACTCGGTTGTAAGGGCATATTAAACTGTAAAACTATAGACTTAAATTTGTGCAAATAAACTATTGAGTTAGGTAATTTGCAATAAAACCCTAATAATATCTTATGCTGATGATTGGAAATTCAACAGTGGTGGTAGATATAAAATATGATGGTCATCGCAAACCACAAATGTCATTCACCTCAGTAACAGATTCATTGTCACAATAGACGTCACATTTGAAACCTAAAACTTTAGGACTGAAACATCTTAATTGGGAAGAACATAGTTTCCCTGTTAAAGAAAACCCCATTAAGCATCACTAGCTGATTAATATGGATGAAAATTCAATGGTGGGTGGAATTCATACTAATCATCAAGGACAACAAAGCATTGCTAGAGTAAGACCAAATAAAAAAGTTTAACTTGAATAAGAACTAAAGATAATAAGACAAATTGATTAACAAATCTTAGACTGGCTACCCAACAAGAACGATTCTGAAGTGTCAAATAAGAGCCTTGAAGCATAACAAAATAGAAAACATCAACAAATCAATAATAAGAAACACTATAACAGTGGCATGCAATTCTGAAACATATAACGATGCGCAAACAGATAGAGCATGAGTAATAAGCGAGAACATAATGAGACAAGAAAGCACGTAGAAATTAACCCAGTATCGATAAGAAAGGATTTCCGCTGGGGAGTTCTCCGGTGGACAGGAACCCAGACTAATCTGCTTCACAGCCTCGATCTGGGCCGCCTCCGGATCCTCTCTTGCGCTAAGCTCAAGGGCGAGCTGGATTTGGTACTCCTCGTCCATTTCCTGGTCCGTAGGCTTGCTCGACTCAGAATCTTCAGCAGGTGCATTAGATAGCACTTCCGAAGCGACAAAGGAAACCGCACTCGGCAATTCCCTCTGATCCACTCTCTGCCCGATAGCAAACGACGAGGAAGAGGAGGAAGAAGAGGAGGAGGGAGGGGTAATGGCTTGCCTACCAGAGACCGAATTCAACCAGTTGCTGAAACCGGATAAGGGCTTCTGTTCGGGTTGAGATTGAGGTGCCTTGGTGGCAGATGAGGGGCAGACTCTGATCGGGGAGGAGGAGGGCGAGGGCGATGCTTCCCCGTCTTCCGAGTGACTCGGCACGATATGGAGCTTCTTAAGGAGGTTCTTCATCGTATACACGGCACGACTCCTCTCATCCCCAACTTTCTCCTTCTCAATTCTATCCTCAATCAGGCCTTCTTCATCTCTCCGATTGTAGCCGGCGGTGGGCGATGGCTACGCCGAATCCCTCATTGGATCTCCGCTTTCTTTTAATCGGCTGCTCGCTTTCCTCGTCGAGTGGGGAAGGAGGAAGACAGCGTCAGCAGCAGTCGACGAAAGGGGGGAAGCAGTAAGCGCCGCGGACACCAAAAGTGGATGGCTCTGGCGACCACGACAAAGTGGAGGAGGGTGATGCGTTACGTACGCATTCCACTACCGGCTGTGCCATTGGGCATGCAAGTGGGATCTCTTTCACCGAAAAGGTACGAAACTGCGTGCGACAACCATAGTGCTTTGAACGACGGATCGCCGTTGCATGCGTGACATGGCGGGCCCAGGGACCGATCCGACGCTGCTCGAGAAGCGATAGCATCGTAGCACCCGCGCCGGGAGTGAACGCTTTAGCAGACGCGCAACCACTTAAGCCTGCTGGCACATGCGGATCGCCACTTTGAGTAGTTTAGATTGGTCTGGTGGACCCATCGGCTTCCGGATTGGATGTTGGGCGTTGCGATCCGTGTTGGCTAAAAATAGGCATATCCGCAAAGGGGGAAGGAACGTATAAAAAAATGCATGCCGAATCTTAAAATCGCCACATTAATGTTCCAACGACTATGAAAAGTACTCTCAACTTATTGTATACACAACTAACCGTCGTATTGAATTACAGAAAGCTATCCGGGTAAACATACACAACACGACGCCTTTTCAATTTCGTAAGTATTTATCTATTTAGTTTCTATTTTGATAAATTAATGGACAATTTTTTATAAATTAATGGATCGTTCACCTGTAAAATTACTCAGCATAGTTAAATAGCTGATGTCGATTAAAATTATAATAATTAAAAAAATACTAATACTAAGTAGCAGAATGGTCCGGTGGTATTAAAGATTGACAATGATATTATGAAAATATATAAATTTTGAATAAGGTAATATAATGTTGGTATAATTTTCATGCTTTATGGTTTTTCAATTTAGTTTGATCCGGTCGGTAAAAATAAGGGTCGGGTCAGCATTAAGAGTCTTGGTCAAGTCAGAAATATGTCAAATCAGAGGTCAAATGACCGGCCATATCACCAAGCAGCCGAATCGAATATATGCTGGCCGAGTTGATCTAGCCGATCAGATTAGATCTCCAGTCAGACGCAC
>JBAMIB010000097.1:671710-682880 GCA_037177415.1 Kaempferia rotunda | reverse complement strand
TTGCAACCTCGAGCATGTGTAAGTTTACTAATTGAAAGCAAGTTTAACTTGAATTTTGGAATATAAAGTATATTCTCAACAGTCACATTGTTACTTAATTTCATAGACCTGATGGATTTTATTTCTACATGTCCTCCATTTGATAGTTGAACAACAGCATGGTTAGAAATAAATTTATTTGCAGTAGGTGGAGTATTAGATACATGATCAGTGGCACCACTGTCCAAAATCCATGTACTATTTGCGTAAATAGAATTGGAACTTAAGGTATTGATAAGAGGTTCAATGTTACCGATGTCACATAGGAGGGTCATAATCTGATCATATTCTTTTGTAGTCAACTGTTTGGCTTCACTCCTCTCCATATTGGGAACAACAGATGAATTTATAGATTTTTATCTTTTGGTTTGATGTCTTTGCCATGATATCTATGTACCAGAGGAAAACCATGAATGATATGCCTATCCATTTCACAGTTGGTACAGTAAAGCCTTTTGTTGTTTGCCGATCGGTGAGATTCTGCCTCGGTGACCCGTTGAGCACTCATCCGGTTTTGTGTCTTGGGTTTATGCAAAATACACAACATGTTCAGAATTATTTCTGTTAGTCATCACGTCACTTTGTCTCTCATGTTGTAAAATAAGCACATGGACCTTTCAGGTGTCAAGAAGATGATTCATTAAAAGTATGGATCCTCGAATAGTGGAAAAAGAATTGTTCAAACCTATGAGAAATCGCATGACTCGTTCTTTTTCTTCTCTTTCATTGAGGCTCTTGAGGCCACCACAAGTGCAAGTGATTGGGTCATGGTATGAAGATAGTTCATCCCAAAGAGTTTTCATCTTGGTATAATAGATTGACACGGTGTCCTTGTCAAAGTTCTGTAATTTCTTGAAGGATTTAAAAAATCTAAGTATCGTTCCCTTGTGAGAATCTGTCTTGTAAATCATTCCATACATTGGTTACAGATTCTGTGTAGATAATATTTCTTGCAATGTTGGAATCAACAGAATTAAGGATCCATGAATGTACCATGCGATTACAATGCTCCATATTTGAAATGTGTCATGGTTTTCTTCCGACCTCTTGATTGTCCCGTTGATAAAACTAATTTTGTTCTTCACGCTTAGAGCAATGAGCATCGTGCAGCTCCATTGCCCATAATTATTTCCTTTAAGTACTTTGGAGACGAGAACCAGACCAGGGTGATCGGAATGATGCAAAGAGAGAGGGATCCGATTGGATGGCTCCCTTTTCCTTTGAGCTTTCTTCTCCCTTTATTGTAGCGGAAGTGTATTGTTTTTATAACCTTCTTTGCTCTGATACCATAAAAAATATGAAAGTGTATGGGAGGAAAACTTTGTTAATTCTATATAGATTCATCAATAGTCAATTACGAGAATATATACAATCTTCTGCAAAATATGCTCCTAATCTTTACAATTAATTACATAAAATAAGAAAACTAAGACCTAATTTGATATACACTAATTGTATAAAATATATTCAAGAAATCACGTTTAATGAAATTGATTGTATCAATCAATTAGAATTATTTCTTTAATAACTCATTCCATCCACTTATCCGGAGACACCTTGATTTACCTCCATGTTAATTCTAGTACGGACTGGCGGAGGCTGAGCTTCACCTTTTGCCACTTCATCAGGCACCACTCACCCCTTCCAGCTTTGGTGAGCTTCAACTGAACCCGGAGCTCACCGCATCAATCTCACATTTGTATCTGTGCACCTATCAATTGCTATGAATCAAGTTCTGCAAAGATCTTCAAAATTTTGCTGTAAGCAAACTGAATAACTCAGAAGTAAATATGAACAAGTGTGCCAAACAAAAACAGAGTTGGTTATACATTTGATGCAACCTACAACATTATCCAATTCAAAATGATGTTCAAAGAGTCGAAATAAAACAAACAAACAAACAATCTACATCGACATCAGCCAATTATAACTTTTGATTGTGCAACAATTATATATATCACTGTCATACAAATAAATAAATAAGTCCTTGGTACAGAGCGAGCATGAACTCATTCCTATTCATACTCTGCAGTCAAAATAATGACTGCGTTTCAACAATGTAAATAAAAACGAATTTCATATTTTTCTTGTCTTCCAATGATAACTCATTCTTCATTGATACAAAAATTCCATCCAAGCTTGTGTAGATGTAGTGCTGAAGTGTCTTTGTAATTCATGTACTTTAAACGAATTGAGCTGCATGAATGGAATGAGAAAAACATCCAAATTATGGTTCAAAGGTAGGTACTTCGACTGAAGAACCAAATGAAGCCTGATAGAGAATTCGCTGTACAATGCTTCGGTATGGATCGTTCTCTCTTTTCTGCTTCAAGTAAGAAATTGAGCCTTCAATCTCTGACTTTATGCGTAGATATAGTGCATTTGCATCCTTTTTATTCTTCAGAATGTCCATTCCACGTGTTTCAATTGGTTTTCCAAAATGATAATATAGTCGACCAGGTAATTTTGGAAGAAATCCAGGCAAATACATCAGTTGCTCTGATACCTCTCCATCGGCATTTATCCTACAGACACAGAAAATTATCTGAGCACAAAACTCTTTGGCTGTATAGGTAAATAGATTTGGTAGGTTGTGAGAAAATACATAATGTACTCGTAAGTACCTTATATTTTTTATGGTTTTATTCAGTTCTTCTATCCTCTCTCTGATGAATGGAATGCTCTCCAGATCATTGTAATCAAAAACCAACTACAAACAGCAATTCATAAGTTTTTCAACCAACACATAAAGAACCATGATAGTGTCATAGGGGAAAATAAACTGTGTTATAGACTCCAAAAAGAAAAGAAAAAATGTTAAGAGGCTCGTTTATCATATTATATATATATATATAATATATATAACACAAAATATCACATAAATATAATAATATATTATTAATAATTATTGCTAATTATCTTAAATGAGCTCGAACTAAGCTCGTTTAATTTTTAAACGAGCTTTTTCCGAGCTGAGCTCGAGCTATTTAATTTTATTACAAGCCGAGCTCGAACTTAAGAACTAAAGCTCGAATCGAACTCAAGCCGAGCTCGAGCTTAGGGATAACGAACCAAGCCCGAACTCGAGCCTCTCTTACTGTTCGACTTGGCTTGACTCGATTACACCCCTATCCATACATGTGTTTACTTCGCATTACATGTATAGTGAAGGAGTGACACGCCAAGTTAAGAACTTTAATATGATGGTTGTTGTGCAAGGGATTAGGTGTAGATGGCTACTCAATGCAAAGGAATGTAACATAAATTCTGGAAAATTGACCGTAAGAAATCACCACATTAGTGTCAAGATCGACAGAGCTAGAAATTTGAAGGAATTTGATGTAGGGCAAAACATATTAGAGTCAAGGAAAACAAAAGCTCTCTTTGCCTCTTTAGTCCCACATCCTAAATTTTGATGTCAAATAGTTGCCCCTTATTTTCCCTTTGATAAGCTTCCAAGAGCCATGTGGGTCTTATTTTGAAATTAATTTTACCATTTTTATTTATGGTGCCATTAGTTTTGAATTTTTTCATTACTATTTATTTTTACATAATAAATAAATATAGAGAAGCTTTTATTGAGTCTATTGTTATCAATATATATCTAGGTAATCCATTCAACAATGCAGATGTGTCGTCAAGATAAATCATGGATTGAAGATGACCAAGCTAGCCTATCCTATTGGACAAGCTTGATTGACGCAAGTTTACTGGGTTTGGGTGGCTCTTCTTTACTTTCTTAGCATACTACTTTTCCATATTGCTCGAACCTCTTCTACTGCTAGACATACTGGGATCTGTGATAGTGAGTCTCAGCATTCGTAGCCAATAGAGGAACCTACTCCCATCCTTATTGATAAAAGTATAGGAACAACACGAGTCTTCTCAGAGTAAAAGATTTATTTTTAATATTCCATTCCTGCTTCTTCTCATTAATGAATTGTTAAGTGGATTAATAATGTACAAGAGCAATTAGAATGCATTGACTTATTCACATAAGAATAGTCTAATTACTTCTGAAAATAAAATTAGTAAAGGAAACGGAGAGGTCCAAACTAAGGTTTGAAATATTGATCGATGTTAGAATTTCTATCTATGACCAGAAAAATATGACCCCCATATCGTGAGAGTACAGTTTCAACATAATTAATTTTACTAAATATTAGTTATAATTTAAATTAATTGTTTATATATTAATTAGATTGTTAATGTAATATATATGTTTATTATTCTGATTATATGTTTTGATTAATTTGATTAGCTCAGTCTTTAGAGTTAAAAATGATTCTAACCAATTCAATTTCAATTTCTAGCTTTAGTCAATTGTAAATTATAATTTCTTCATTTTATAATGATTTACACTTACAATTTATTCAGGTTTTGCATTTAAAAAGCTGGAATGAACCATAAGAAAGATTCTATTCTTTTAGTAGAATTTTTAAATTTTACCTTTTATATTTTAAGTTTAAATTAAATTTTGAATAATTAACCTTCTTAATTTTATAAGTATAAAATAAAAAAATGAAAAAAATAAAAAAATATGAAATTTGATTCGGATTTATTTTTTAATAAATTAAATTCAAATTTGAAAATTTTGTATACCTTTTAAATTGAACTTAATATTTTTTTTTTTAAAAAAATAAATATGATATGATCAATGCACTTTATATTCTAATAAAATAAATTATATATATTAATTAAATTATTACACTCAGGGGGGCATAGTGTCATGGGTAGGTCCTCCAATGATAGGTCAGACATCTAGAGTTCGAAACTTAGTTACAGTGTATTATAGAGGATTTTCTCCCTAATGGGTAGCAGACTCAAAAACACTGGCTGTATTATGGAGGATTTTCTCTCTAATGGGTAGCAGACTTGAAAACACTGGCTGTCAGGTCTCCATATATATTTTTCCGATTGGATAGCTAGTGTCAACTAAAAAAATTATATATAAGTGAAAAAAAAAATTAATTGGTTAAATAAATTTTCATTTAATCAAAATATTGAATCCTAATTATTTTTTAACACTCAAATTAAACCTAAGGGAAGACACAGAGGAAACTCTCAATATTTCTCACTCCCTCGCTTACTCACACATCTCTCTAAGTTTCACATGATATCATAAAAGTTAAAATACAAAAAAAAAACTTCATTAATGTTAAATAATAAATTTTATCCTATTTAAAATTATTTTTAAAATTAGATAACTAATTAAGTTACTTAAAATTAATATTTCAAGATTTTAGGGTTGATTAGAAAATTCTCTCTACCCACACTCCTCAGGACACGCATAGCTACAACATTTGATGGGTGTGGGGCTCCTCGTATTCATAGCTAGTTTTCTCTAAGTATTTCTCTCTTCCTTTCTCTCTATTTCCGCCTCAATCCTCGTCCTCTTTGTTTCAGCCATGAGTTGTCCCTTCAATGTTGATGCTAAGCTATCTTGATATTAGCCAATGGGCAAAATGATATTTTTTTTAAATTATGCTCATGCCGACTAGCACAACCCGACACCTCAATCTATGATCCAAACTAAAACTATTATGCATGAAAAAAAAACATCCTCCCCCGAGAGCATATTTGATGCGCCATAAGAAATACATTCACGAAAATCTTAAAACAAATATCAAGAACTATGTTTACCAAAATAATGAACAAAGGATGGGGTACCTCTATCAGATCATCCTCTCCAACGACTCCAAACGGAACTATGGTGGCTCCAAAGCGAGCAGCCATACGAACAAATTCTGGATGGTTTGGCCAAAACAACTTGTGCTCTTCACCCTAGCAAACATCTATGCATCACTTAAGATATGGAAAAATTAACACTTAATTTTCACAAAAAAAAAACCAACAATTACTGGTCACCTATATGGTGTGTCACAATAAAAAAAAGCAACGTAAAAATAAAAATGGTTTCCTATATTAGAATCTCTGTCATCAAAACATCTATCATTGGTGTTTGATGTCCTTTTCTAGGATAGAAATGGCGCTCTATAAACTCAACTGTGATTCCAAATTGAATTATGCATCACTAGATACTAATCTTCTGAGTAAAATAACAAGCCATATCTTCAAGACATTATATGTAGGTGGCTGGATCCAAAGAGCTAGTACACCAAAGATTTGAAAATTCTAGGAAGTGCTTCAGTTTCCAGTCATTAGTTAAAAGCACCTAGTTAAACAAAAGTATATTTTCCATAACAGAAGAAATAAACAAGAATTGGTTCATCCAGAAAAATATCTGAGTAGCTTTTGCTCGATGACAAAATATCTGACTCAATATGGCAAACAGCTACATTGTTCACTGATCAATTCTCTGTTCACTTTTCTTTGTTTAGAAGTTGAATTTCTTGTTTCCTCACATGCACTTTAAAGAAATTTAATTACAACACTATACTTCCCAACTATCAAGTCATAAATTATTTATAAGTTACAACCACAAATTTATGCACTCAACTAAAGCATTTCTTTCACAAAATTTTCATTCTCACCGTGTATTAGCACCAAATTCTGACAGGTTGGACAATAATCAAATGGTATGATCCCCCATCATTTTGTCACAAAAATTTGGCCAACAAGACATCTTTTTGGTGCTAGTTCAAATGTTCAGATCAATTTGGTGCTTCCTTTTCCTCCATATCTTTTTCCACTTCTCATCTCCTTTTTGATTCCATCAGTATCTCCAACACTGCTTAAACGTGTCTCTTGAAGTTTTCCCTCAATAGATGCAACTCCGACTTTCTCTCTAATACTTTTGTTTCTTATTCTGACCATCCTCGTATGTCCACACATCCATCTTATGCTCAAGTCATAGCTCAACATTCAGCTCCATATAACATAACAAGTTTAAATGCAGTTTGGTAGAACTTTCCTTTAAGTTTTAAATTTACTTTACAATCACATAAAACACCCGATACTCTCCTCCATTTCAACCATCCTGCTTGTATTTTATGTAAGACATCTTTCTCAATCTCTCTATTATTTTGCAAAAATAATCCTAAATATTTAAAGCTCTCAGTTTGGGATAACTCGTGATCTCCTATCTTAATAATTGTCTCATTATATCTAATATTGCTAAACTTAAATTTCATATATTATGTCTTTATTCTACTAAGCCTAAAACCTTTCACTTCTAGTATTTCTCGTCAAGATTTTAGTTTAGCATTTACTCTTTCACATGTTTTATCTACCAAAATAATATCATCTGCAAACAACATACACTAGTGTGTCTTGAATGTGTACAGTGAGTTCGTCCATAATTAATATAAAAAGATAAGGACTTAGAGTTGATCCTTGATGTAATCATATATTTATTGGAATACTTCAGTTACTCCGCTTGAAGTCTTTACTATGTTCTTTACATCCACGTACTTTCTCATTTCACCACCAAGATTTCTTAGCGATGCATGTCCCTTTGACTCACTGAGTACACTCTTAACTACTATTTTTAACTTTGATAGCATCTTATCCGATGTCGTATTAGAGTCACCGTATATTTCACTCAATGCTTGTACTCCTACCTTCTCCTTAAATATATTTTGTTTCTCATCCTTTAACTTCCACCACTTAATTTTAGGAGTCGTATATATTTTCTTTCTATTGATATTATGTTTAAGACGTATATCCAACACTCCTAACCTATGTTGGGTAATTAAGCTTTCTCTAGGGATAATCTTGCAATCTTTACAAATCTTTTTATCCCTCTTCCTAAC
Source organism: Kaempferia rotunda (assembly GCA_037177415.1). Taxonomy (NCBI): domain Eukaryota; kingdom Viridiplantae; phylum Streptophyta; class Magnoliopsida; order Zingiberales; family Zingiberaceae; genus Kaempferia; species Kaempferia rotunda. Next base: position 675,126 of record JBAMIB010000097.1, on the reverse strand, counting down.
TATAAGAAAGTCAATTTGTGATTTTTTATTCTCACTTTTAAACGTGATTAAGTGTTGTTCTTTTTTCCTAAAAAACGTATTAACTAATATAAGGTCATATGTTATCACAAAATCTAATATAATTTTTCCTTCTTCATTTCTTATTCTAAACTCATAACCCCATTTAGCCTCTCATATTTTTCATTTTTCATTTCTACATGCCCATTTATATCACCTTCTATCAAAATCATTTCATTTGACATACAATTTTGTAATACTTCATCTAAGTCATTTCAAAACCTTGATTTAGTAGCTGTAGTTTCATCTAATCCCACTTGCGGTGCATATGCTCTAATTATGCTCATAGTTTCTTTCGCTACTATTATCTTAAGGAATATAATTCTATCCTTTTTTCTAATTATTCATTCAACTTTATCCTTTAATGAACTATCTGCAACAATACCTACTGCATTTCTTATTTTTTCTGTGTCCCATAACTTAAAACCCGAATTATCTATCATCTTTGTCTCTTGTACATGCAAAATACTAATTCTTCTCCTAATCATCATATCTACTACCTTCATTGATTTGCTAGTGAGGGTTACTATGATTCATGTTCTAAATCTTAGACTATTAGTTTTTTTTATCATATTTGTTCTTATCCAATCTATGATGTTAGAACTCTTGCCTATTTAATACTGCACTCAAGTTCTAAGATGTAGCGGTGCTTATTAATACGTGATGGTCATAATTGGACCTTGCAACGGGAACTCTTGTATATTTAACTCTACACCTGAGTTCTCGAGATATAGCAGTCGACGTTAAAGTCGGACCTGCAATGCGTTCCTCCTGGGAACAACCTAATATTAGTACAATAGTTTAATCGATCAATTCATTGAATATTTGCCATAATCTAGATTGTCTCTATAATAAATGAAAAACATGTTTTACTCAAATGTCCAATTGATCATTATGAGCATTCCCATTTTCTACTTTGATATAATGCTAAATCTTCATTTCCTATGATTATAGATTGGGCTTCCATGCCCGTGAATGTTAACTTTTATTGTGTTTATCATTTATATTGAAACTTTTTTTTTTTCTTTTGCACTGGCATTGCACATGTTGAACTCCTCTGGGAACTGACAACCATAATTGCAATTTTTTAATACCACTATTGAGGTTTTTTTTTTATTGTATGTTTGATTTGGTTTGCTAATTAAATGGTTGAAGCATATTTTAATTCACTCTTAACATTTACTTACACAGATTTCTTTTCTTATGTAGAATACAAATAACCATTTCTCTGATTGGAAGTCTGAATGCTGAGATAGAACCACAGCATGTGTTCCCTCTCTATGTACTATTAGCTAGACCTATTGCTGATACACTAGTTGCAGAGGTATATAAGCTTCGTACTCTGCTTTTAATTTCTGTGTGTGTTAAATGCTGAACTATTCCTGATGTTGTGGACAACAGCACTCTTCAATGTACCGATTGAGTCGTCCTTGTGTGCTAACTAATTTTGCCAAGTTTGGGAACAAGGATGAAGCTGAAGCCAGCTTTTTGGTTCCCGAGATTAAGAAACTGACAACTGATGCAAGAGTTAACAATCTTGATATTATCATCATCAGCAAGGGTTGGTGTTGCTTATTTCATGCAGACTCATACATTTGTGTTTTTGTGCATTTATCCTTTTGTTTAATTGACTGGTATACATTCAATTTATCAAGATTTGTGCTGCTTCAAATGATGTTTTTTATCTTTCAGGGGAATCAAATGGTGGCTGTGGTGAATATCATTTGTCGAAAGATAGTGAAGAGTGGCCCTCTTTTCTCAGTAAGGCATAGTTACTTGCAGGATCATATGATTCTTGCATGTCAAGAATAATGTGTAGGCATTGTTCTCATGCAGATCACTTGTGTTGATCTGTCAAATTTAACTGAACAAGTAATTTGGGATGTCCAATAAAAAGTTACTGTTTTAAGAATGTTACTCACAACCGACATTCTGCAACAAAGTTCCTAAGAATGAGGGGTGAAAGTTTAGGTTGCTTCCTTGTGAACTCAGCAACTAGTAGGAGTTTCCTGCAAATCATAAGATAGTGTGTAATGGCATTATTGATCTCAAGAACAGATAATAGCTTTTTAGCAGGCTAATTTTTGCAGTTTTATGTCCCCTCAAGGTGGTGGTTAAGGAATGGGAAGATGCAACATGAGGTCTTGAAGTCGAAACTTGATGTGTCCGATCATACCTCCCTCATGCTTTGACCATTTGTACTAATGGTTAGTAGCCATCTGTGATTTACCTCTTCGGTGTTGGCCTAGGGACGGATTAGCGGATGCGCTGGGGCGAGCGAATCACCTTTTTTTTTTGTTAGCAAGCTGATGATACTGTTTTTAGCTAAGAAATTTAATTACTCTATTTAGGTTTTCTGACGTGTCCAGTTTGTTTGGTCTTCTAAAACCAAAAGTTTGAAGGAGTTGTGGGTTGAGTGCTTTCTAGATTATCATAATTGCTTTTTAAAATTTTGTTAGATTCTGTTTTCTAATCACTTTATGAAACATGAAGCAACTAATCATTTTATGAGTTCCTTTCAGCTTGTATTATTCATTATTTTTTTTCTAATAATTTGTCTTTGTTCATATAATCTTTTCTCTATCGTTTCTTCAATACTAAGTAACTTTAGACCGTCAAAATGGTTTTTTGAATTTTTTCCTTAGACTGTTGTCATTTTAATGAAATAATTTGATTTTGGAAGCTTGGTGCTTAGCAACACGAACTACAAACGTTTTGTATTTGTAATTGATTTTGACTACCTTTGTACCTTGAAAGTGACTTACAAATAAAGCCAATTCCAAGCATTATCACATTTATACTTGTAATATCTCATGAAGTTATTGAAAATTTACAACGTGATTAGTTGATGTAATATTGTTGAACAATCCTCTCTTTTCATCTACCCAACAGCTATCTTATATAATATTATAAGGCATTCAACTAAAGTTTTATTTGTTTGCTTTGGTAAGCGAATTACCTTTTGCCAGTTAAGGTGTTCAACTAAAGGGTTCCCCGTGGTTGCAATTTTCTTGGTCTTCTTGTAGAATCCCTTTTGTTTGTTAGCTCTTTAGGTGGAATATCATGGATGAGTCTTACATGGTGTTATGTTTAGCCTTAGTAAATGTTATGCTACTGAATGCACTCTTACAATTTTCAATTAACTAGCAAGATGATTACATATATTGCATAGTGGAAAATGTAGGACCATCTCGGACTGGTAGACGGAGGTAGAAAATCTGCAAATAAGAATTAAACTATCTCGAGCGAGCTAAGGCAGGGATATAAGTTAGTTCAACACAACATCTATAAAAATAAAAATAAATAAACACAGAGGCTAAACAGATTTACTTGGTTACAACATAGGTGGTTGTTAATCC
>JBAMIB010000097.1:644924-660204 GCA_037177415.1 Kaempferia rotunda | reverse complement strand
GCATAGGAGAGATACCTTTAGATTTTTGAATTTACCTTTTCTTCTTCAGTATTATTTTTTATAGAAGGATTTTCTAAGTTCTCATTGTTATCAGATGATTTTCCACTTTCGTTGCTAGCATTTTGACCCTCAGAGATACTATCTAATTTTGATTCGAGTACATCCTCATTAGAAATCTTCCTTTTCTTCAACATCATTTTTGACACCATTGGAGGCATGTTCATCAAGGAATTAGACTGTGTCTAAAAATTCTTTGTCTGTTTCATATCATGCTCAAGGCCTGGTATGGTTTTTTATCAGATATAATATTGGGCCTGATATAGTTTGATATGATTCCATGCAAAGAAAGAGAAAAAAATGGGGAGGAAATATAAAAAAATTTGCATGCATATGAGAGAAAAATAAAAGATAAAAATAAAAAGAGAGATAAAAAATAAGTATTGATAGGATAGGTAGAATAGTAAAATCACATATTTGAGTATATTTTTTTTGATAAATATTAAAGTGGCGTATATATTTTAGTCAATTAGAAAATCTACGTGCACTTTTGATAAAAACCTATAAAAAATAAGAGAGAAGTTTAATTCTTGCTAATCTGAAAAGTTGCTAGAAGGGAGGAATTTAACTCATCCATTTTAGCTGTGGAGAAATTTAATGATAGAAATTTTCCAACATTAAAAAATTAGAATTTTTATGATAATTAAATAATAATACTTTTACTTATTTTTGTTTAATATATAATTTGTAATGTTTAATTTAAAATATTGGTTATATTTGACCACCATACAACAATAACTAAAACTAAGTATTTATCCTGCGACATATGATGAGAGGTGTTATGCTATCCAATTCTATCCTGTCCCACATTAATCATGTCCCCGTGTATCATAGCTGATCGGATGATCATGATATTCTTGAGATGTGTGTCCACATCCTTATGATATGCACAACATTCTTAATATCTAATCTATCCAATCAATTATGTGACACAGGGACATGTTTGAACTGGTCCGCGACTGAGTGCACTTCCGACCACCTGTACACATTCTAAACTCAGTCGCGGAGTTGGACAGCACAACAGATCCAACTAAATATAATAAATAAATAAAAAATTTGATAACGCTTAAACGTGAAGCATCAGTGTTCCATGAATGGGAAAAACAGAAAGATGAAGTTCATTCTTTTAATATTTTAGTAGGATAATTATGGAGCCAATGAACAAGTTATATTGATGTCTTCATTGCACAGTGGGAAAGCATTACATGCCCTCCCATCTAAGAAGCATCCGATACCGTAATTTACCTTCATTTAACTGCATGATGAGAAATTGATACTAATTGCTCGACACACAGAATGTGTTTAACGTGTACCCTTAAATTTGATGTTGGCAGCCAAACTTGTAGATATTCAGCAAGCTGCTAAAACAAAAGAAGAATAATGTGTGTGCAGCTCCAGAATACATTTTAGTTCTATCCTGCATTGGACTGTTGTCTTTTGAAACCATGTCAATCTCTGTGACAAAGAAGCCTGGTACATGCTAAATTCTTAGTCAGCACACTGGTAGTCTAACGATCTGTAACTACAACACAGTACAAATCTGAAGGAAAATGCCGGTAAGAAATGAAAGAATGGTAAAGGGGGTAATCAGCAATCTGTATCTGCGCAAATCTTGATGAGCTCTGCTCCCAAATCCTGATCTCTGATGACCAACTCAACGGCACGGCAGTATACTAACTCTCTTCCAGAGTATCAGGCATCTGGACTTCAGGCTTGGCTATAAAGAGCAAGAGCTGTCCATAGTTTAGAATTAGAGCTATACGGCGAGCTGCACATCACCCTGAATTTCATCAGCGGAAGCAGCCACAGTAGCAGTAGATTTAGATGTCAAATTTTCTCGACTCAGTCTGTCTGATCCTTGAAGACCCACCAGTACACTCATGAGGATTAGAATAGAAATAGTCCTCTTCTTTTGGTCGACCATGTAGGACCATCCTTAATGTTGGTTGGCCCATGCGGTGCTTGTGCAATTCCATAACAGCAGTCGAGAACTGATCCCAGGATACATTGCCATCCTCGAGAAGATCCAAAAGTTTTACAAGTTCTCTCCTATCCAACACGATTGTCTTACGAAAACCATTATACCTGTGAACAATAATTAACTGGCCATGAGATGCACAAGAGGAAAACAGATAATAATGAGATGAAACATATATACAAGAAAGAAGCATCATGTATTATAAAATAAACTAAGATTAAGAAAACTGTCAGTATTAAATTTGGATAATGAACAAACCTGCGGTGTCCCTCTACTACTTTGGCCATATTTCCATCATAGGTAGGGACAAAGACATCACTTGCAACAGAAACCTGATAGTCCAATGCTGCCATTTGAGTTGAGTGGTTTTGAAAAGGGTTCAATTCCTCAGCACTAAGAAGCATTTCTTTCCTCACCTGAATTGATAGATTATGGGTGAATATATCATATCCGCACCTGATGTAATTGTAGAAAGATAAAAAAAATGTCTTACTATTCTCGGATATGCAGCCCTCAAAGAGGCCATCCTTCTTTCCCCACCATAGATTTCACCAGAGGCAATGTAAATTAGGGTGCCCCTTGTGAAACCTAGTGCTCGTAAAACTACAGCTGTTTCTTCAGGTGTAAGAGGGCACAAACCTTCTGATCTTTTCTTTTCTGATATTATTTCTTTCTCTTTCCACCATGGATAGGCATATCTTAAGATCCAAAGATACAAAAAGGAACCTTTATTATTGGTTGGTGAAAAAGAGAGAAAAATGAACGAAAAGCATAGTATAAAAGAATATAAAAAAGCACAAGAATGGCAAACCTCATCCTAGTGAGATCTTCAGTCTCTTTTGCAGAGCATCCATGTGTGCAACCAGAGAAAGAGAGCATATCCATCTCATATCGCAGGTGAAGAACTACGAAGAATCCACTTCTCTGGAGAGTTGAGACAAGTTTATTGCCTAGGGCTTCAATTGCAGGTGTAAATCTTAAGGCCTTATAATTAACACGGCAACGGAGTTTTTGGAGGTGTAATGGCAATCCATTATTTGCAAGACGAGCATCTGTTCTGTTAAAATGAACTACCTTGTGCTTCCTCACAAGCGGTAGAATCTGCAATTAACATTTCTTTAAACATTACTTATTTGGAATAGAAAATAATAACTGCAATGAATGAAAAGACTCTCTTAGCTAACCTCCTTCAAGTAGTATTTCAAACTAGACCAGCTAACAGGAGGCATTGAGAATGGTTCAGTGTGGATCTTTTTGCTAAACTTTTTGGGGAGCGCTCTTACGATCTTCACTTCATCTCTCAAAGAATTAATAAAGTGATCTATATTGAATATATCACCGAAATCACTGCAAAGGAAAGAAAGTATTATCTGAAATTTAGCTCCAGATCAAAAGAAAGGTCACATTCACTAGTGAATGCTAACAGGGAAATTTTTACCTAGGATCAGCCCAGAAAGATATTTTATCAAGCTCAGGAACTACGAGCGTTAGATTCAGATAGCGTGCTATAGTAACCATATCACATATCTGCAAGAAAACCCAATAATAGTCATAACACATATAAAAAGGTAACTTAAATTAACTAGTATGATCTGGCTACATAAAATAAATATTTGGAAACATATAATTGATTCAGGAGACTACAAAAGGTAAGGATTTTACAAACCGCAGCACGCATCTGATTCAGGCCTCCATTGCATGACACCATAAGATAACCATTGCTTTTGTAAAGTCCTGAAAAATGAAAACAGAAGATCATATCGTCAAACATGAAAGTTTCAGTTCAATTCATTGTATATTGTAGTCTCTGGTAATAGTGGGACACATCCTATCAGATAAATGAGAAAATTTAAAAAACAAAACATAATAGCTTGATAGCTTCAAAGTGCTGGAGAAACTTGAAATTTGTTAGCATACTTGTTAGCAACAAGGTTATTTTCTATTAAACATCCAATAACGACCCATGTCAAATTTGATAGGCCTTATGTACACAATTTATCAAATTAGAGTAGTATCATGATTTTTTTTTCATGATTGTATTTTTATTATAGGGTCAAACAAAAATTGAAAATTGAATCCTTTAATACCATATTATGTAAAAGAGCACAACGATCACGATTGATGTAAAAGAAAAAAAAGACTTATCGAACAATTCCATTCTAAAATTATTTTCATTAAGATGAATTGGAGATCAGGATATTTCATCGTTAATTGTTCCTAAAAGTAAACTATTGATCATGAAATACACCCACATCCGCAACTTGAATCTCAATGCATCAATGCAATTAACAAATGAAGAGGAAGTCAACGGCAAAAATGAAAATAGGAAATGAAGAAGGCTTGGATGTAGAAAGACTTCTCAGTCACCATCAACTTTACCCCGCTAGGTGACTGTTAAGTTTAGATGACTGTTAAGTTTAGATGTGGCAAGACTCCTTTTTAGTGTTCTAACTCAAAAGTTGACTCCCAGACATATAAATTTACAAGAGCCTATCAGCCAAGTTAAAGTGGGTCTTGGACTTGGATCACAAATAAAACTTGTGCTCCAAGTTGTATACTTGTGAACTCAATCTGATTTTACAGGTCCACTCAGAACCAATTGGCTCACTGATGGAGCATGTGATCCAACATAAATCTTATTTTTCTTAGCGTTGTCGTTCAATCTTGGCTATTCCATATGCTTCACAGCCCCAGTTCCATGATCAACATCACACTTTTCACCATCTTCTTCATTTTGCAATGACTTCTTGTAAGAAAACCATCTCTCCTTCTTACTATCTATGATTGTTCCGTCATTCTCAAGTGTCAACTGATTATTTCTTGTGACGTCGCCATCATTGTGTCCCTCATTCCTTCTCTTTTAGCATAATGACTTGATGATTCCTTGCCTCTTAGTTGCCTATATTGTTGCCACTTAGAATCCTAGTTACTTGCTAGCCTCTATTCATTAAGCTTGCAGTGAGCATTGATTATACATTAAGCTTATTTCGATTAGTATCAATTTTCACATCTTTATTTGTGATGAACAATATTAAAGTTTATAAATTATAGATTACATGAGTCCATACACCCAAATCCACACCTATATAGGAATGTGAGTTTGACAACCTTGTTCACCTTCTCAACCGGTGTCAGGTGTTTACCTCATCCTTATCATAGACTGACATTCCATACTGCTATAAAAAATTCATTTTTTCTTTCTTTCCTTCTTTCCAAAATCATATAGAACACAACTCTTTTTAAATGACAGTGCATTAAGTCAAATTTATTATCCTGAAGTCTGGTTAGGTACATATTATTTTATGTTCAAGAATTATCATATCAAAGGAAACGAATCATGAATTGTTAAATTCCAACAATCATGAATACTTAGCATAAGCAACATGAGGAACCACAAGTGATACTATTCAAGCCATCCATAGCATAGGTAACTTGTTTGGTTAGGTTGGAGTCCCACTCAGCAAAACCATCCTAAAGATGAAGTTATCTTACTCTCAAAATTCTGGTAACTAAGACCAATGGTATTGTGGCAGTGTTATAATTTACATATAGATTAAAGTACCAGTAGCAAGTAAATTGAATTAGCTCAAACATCCAAGAATAAAAGTAAAGGTTAGAGAAATATCAATGAAAAGATAAGGTTGATTTAGGTTATTAGCAAATGTATGATCATCAAGTTGATTAAATCACTTTTAGTCATCTTAACTAGAGGTTTCTTTGATCACTCAAACTGCTACACCAACTCTAATTGATACAGCTCATCCAATAAAGAATTTTTTATTGTTTCGTAAATAGTTCATAGCATTTTATCTATATTCTCATTTATCATCTAATGAAGCTACTCACAGTTACTCTATTCATCTTTACTCATAATCTCACAAATCCATGCTAGCATTGTATTGTAATCGCTACTACATTAAGGAGCATAAAGACAATCACAAAAACGCAAAGCTCTTGTCCATTCCAATCACCCAAGATTCAAGATTTACCCTAGTAATGATCTCGTCATCAATATTGTTTTTTTAATAACTCTTCCAAGAAAACTGCAACTCATATAAATATCTCACATACTTCCATCTTAACTCTTTCCTCTGTTATTTTCTTACTATTGAAACTGTTTTTCACATAATTTCATTAGATTAAATTTAAAAATCTCTTAAAAAATTCAGGCTTTGAGTTTAATCTTGAAGCGTAGCACGAAATGTTAGAAACCTATGTTATCAAAGAAGATGGTTCTGACCACCCATCATAGCTCACTCAAGTCCATGACCTAAAACATATCAAAGAAGATGGTTCTGAACACCCATCATAGCTCAGTCAAGCCCATACGCCAAAACATATCAATGGTTCTAAAGCAAAAAACAGAAGTTGCATGACAGTTTTGTTGGCATGAAATTCTCTCTCACTACAAACTTCTTGCTGTGAATACCCAAGCTCTTTACGTCAAGTTCAGCAGGGGCATATATCCTTCATGTTATTCATATCTAGCACTTTATTTTCAATCAATTCTTATATCTTATGCAATCAGATACGAAAAACTCAATCTTCTATCAGGAGAATTACCTATCAATAGCAGTAAAGTTTCAAGGTTAAAGATTGGGAAAAGACAAGATAAACTTTTATATAGCCAAATCAAGAAAGTAGAGGCATTTGTTGGAAAAGGGAACCTTAATTTCAGTTCATATCCAATTCCGATTATCAACGTCTAATTAAGCGAAAAGATCAATATATCTTAGCGCAATCCACGAAACATAGATGAAAGAATACAGCAACGCAAGAAAAAGAGATCAAGAAAGAAGGTGCTCTTTCAAACAAAACGATGAGTAAAAAAGAAGAATCGAGACTAACTCCGAGGAAGAAGAGCGGGCGGGGAGGAGCGGGACCCGGACAGCGCGTGTTCTTCGCCATCAAGCACGGAAAGATTCGTGGAACCATTGAGATATCTGCCGCCGCTGCCAGCAGTTGCGGCACCGCGGCCGTCGAAGCAAGCGGCAGGCGACGACTTGGGGAGACGCGGATGCCACACCGAAGTCAGCTGCATCAGCGCCGTCCAGATGAGGATACTGGATCCCACCCGCAGGATCCACGTCCTCGTCGCCGTGCGCCGCCACCCACCCGCACCAAAAGCCCTGCTTCCCGGAGGCAAGGCCTTCCTCGCCCTAGCGTCGTCCGCCATTAGCTCCCAAACAGGAAAAACACACCTCTACATCCAAATCGGCGACTGCATCGGATACACAACAACAAATTAAGACCATCAAGAAGTGATTTTTAACACAAACATAAGACTAAATCACACAGATCGAAAAGAAAAAGGCATGATTGAACAAAAGCTCACACCTTTCGAGTGAATCGAGAAGCGAAGCAAGAAAGGAATCGAAAGGAGCAGAAAGAAAAGGATCCGAGAGAGCCGTCAAAGACGAGATCGCCTCGCCTTGCGTGAGATCGCGACGGTGCGCCTCTCGACGATGGACTCGTCCTACTGAACAACGAGTTGGTGAAAGATTTGAGTTGAGGGGAAAAAAAATTGAAACAGCAAGTAAAAATATATATCAATTTTGAACCGTCAAATATTTTCTTCCAAAAAAAGTGTGAAATTTTTTATTTCTTTTTTCTTTTAAGTTATCGACATTCGACATGGTAGGAATTTAGAAAAAGAAAACTAGAAATTTATTTATTTTTACTCGTAATAATTTTTGCACATCCATTTCAGAATAAAGCTATACATTGAATATTCAAAAAAAAAATATTACTCAGGCTCGATAACATCGAATGAATGAAGTTCGATTCTATAAAAATTTCCTATCAGCTATCAAAATAAATCAAAAAACAGTTACGATAAGAAATCTAAAAGCATAGTATTCTTTAGTTGTAAATTTTATTTTAAAAAAATCCTATAAATACACTATAACTAAGAATCGAATCATAAATATAGATAATTGAATACCTTATCGTACACCCTAACCCGAGGCTATACATTGAATATGCGAGATTGCTTGGAAAGCATGTTAGCAATCGCATGCTTGAATTAAAATAAAGATAGCTTCAATGGCACTCCACTCTACATATTAGATAGAGTTGAGAACTCCGAACAAAAATGAAAGAATTTAAAAGCACCAAAGCTAACAGAGCTCTCAATTAATTAATCAGCAACTAAAAAAAATAAAGTTACTTGGAAATCACTTTTTGTTTACCAAATTGAGGTTGAGCAAATCAATCTATATATAAACGTATTGTGGCGTTTTGACTTTGCAGGGAGAATAAAGGAGAAAGAAATATTCTGACAAACATTTAGCTTTGTTAAAAATTCAGTTAAATTATCAAATAATTTGGAACCCCTCTTAATTAGTTAAGTTCAGGCAGTAGTTTTAATAAATTATAACATATAAAATGGACTATTTACAACTATGTTTTTAGGAATGTTATTAAAGGATTGAGGCACATTATAAGCCACAATCAAATATCCTTCATGTAATAAACAAAAATTCTATGGTTGAGTTGAGAGGTAGTTAGCCACTATTCAATCTTCTGTTTATCAAATAATCTAATGAATTTAGTAAGACAATAATTGGATAATTTTATATGATTCCTTTGCTTGTTTGTTGTATGAAACTAATTAGACTGCTTTTAATAATTTTACTATTAAAGTATTCTTCAAGCAGAATATCAAGTCTATTGGTCAGGACAAGCATGGATCAATATCATGTCAAACTTTTGTGCATAGCCAAAGCACCTACAATTGCAGAAGTAAGAATCCAAAGGAAGCCATCTCTTGATAGAGCATACTCTTTCCAAGTTAGAGGTCCATTGACTTGGCTCAGAACCTTTTGGAACTGCAATCTTGTTTCTTCAATTGTACCAGAATTATCAATGGTTATATCTGCCTTTTTTCTCTTCAAATCCAGTGCCATTTGTGCATTTATTTTGTTACTTGCTTCTTCTGCGGATATGCCGTCTCTCGCGGTGAGGCGAGCCACCTGGGTTTCAGGATCAACCCATACGACGATGATTGGAGATGTTCTTCGATCCATCTTGGCCTCAAACAACAATGGGATGTCGAGGATTATAACCTTCGAGCCCTTTATCCATAGCTTCAGTACTTCCCAAAAGATGCCAAAGGATATATATGGAGCCAATAGACTGAAAGTAGGAAGGAAATAAAACATGTCAGTTTTGGATGAGTTTTCTCAGTGGTTCCTTTGTGATTTTACCATCAGAAAAACTAGTTGGAGGTGGAATTTGATCATTCCAGGGCAATTCAAACAAAGAAAGCCTATAGGGGAATCTACCAATATACACCCCTATTTATATTGTTTTTAATCTAATCATACTCCATTAATTGATTTTTGTCGAATAGTGCCCCTCAATAATTTTCTTCCTGTGTGAAACTCAAAAATGTCATTTATCAGTGAAAATCATGCCCCGCATCAGTTGTCATTGTGTACCAATCAAAAGCAAGAACTCCCAAAGATCATTTTAAGTGCAATAACAAATAACTTTGAGTGAAAAAATCCTAAAAGTGATTTTGAAATCAACTTGTGGATTTGAACAACACATTATATAGAGTTCAAAGTGCAAAATGAAAATTTTAGGTACAAAGGAACTCAAACAAGTGGATTTTTGAGTGAAATTCATACCACAAGTTATTTAACAGAAAATTTTGGAGGGTTTTGAAGAGTAAAACAAGAAGAAAAACAGTGGGAGGCAGTATTTGATGAAACACTAGAGGTGGTGTGGTTTGGTAATAACTAGCTAAAAGGGGCATCAAATCAGTCACATTAAAACTAGTTCAAGGTCATCAAGATAATTTGTTGCCTCCTGATTTTATTGCTCATTACAGATGCTCTCAAGAATCTCTAATATTAATCTTAATCCACCTTTTGAAGCCACACCAAGCCATCTTTTGGACAAGCCACTCAGCAAAAAGTGTTGATCATTTGATGGAGCTAATGCATTTCCATCCCGGTCAAATAAAACTAGTTCAAGGTCATTTGTGCATCTGGACTACTGCTAATTCTGATGCCCATTAAAGATGCTCTCATGGTTTCTAATATCGATCCAACCTGTCATCTCTAAGTTTATTTGCAAACTGCTATGGTGTGTCTCTAATGATAGTAGAGATAAATTTTCAATAAAATAAAAAAATGAGATATTTAGAAAGATAAACTGCATTCAACTATAAATAACCAGCAGATATAAATTGATAGATCCCTATGATTCACTTTCTTTTATGGGATGTATAAAGGTCATACATGCAAATTCCAAAATCTGAAGAGATTCTAGCTGGTGCAATGCAAGGGGTATCCAGAAATTTATTAGAAAAAAATACGCAAGGATTTTACCGATTCAAAAGTTGCCGTTTTGTTGGATCTGTGAATACAATTTGACCCAAGCGTGCTCTATCAATTTCCCCATTCTCTAGTAAGATATCATTCCCAAATGCCTTTACAACTTTCTTCCAACCTCCAGTACCTTTCCTCACTACATCCTTCATATTAAATCACCAAGAACCAAGAATTAGAAGGGGGGAAAGAACATAAGAAGCTGAGCCAGAAATTATATCATAGAATTTCAACCCAGAGTTATCAAAAGAACAAGAATTGCCTATGAAGCAACATATTTGGATTATTTCACGCGATGAAGCTACTCGACAGATGAGTTAAAATACTTCGGCTGATGCGATACCCTTTTGGTAACAGAGAAGTTTTCCAAACCCTTTGAAGTAAGACATAACGAGGAGGAAGGGGGAGATTACCCGGGCAACGACGTCGGCGTCAACAACCGGGAGGCCTTCGGATTTGAAGAGATTGGAGATGGTGCTCTTCCCGCATGCAATGCCGCCAGTCAAACCAACCATCCTCATCCTTATGGCCGGAGCTGGGAGACGGCGGCGGGCGAGGAAGAAGAGTGGATTGGGTGGAATCGGAAGCAGGTTCCCAGGTAGGGTTTGGATCGCGAATTTATTTGCAAATTGCATCAGTCTATTGGCATAATTGACTCATTTTCCATGGGAAAGAAAAGGCCAAACATACCTTCGTAAAGGTTTTCTTCCCATAAAAAAAATGACTTATATTTTTTCTTTAAAATAAAAATTTAAAAAAAAAATGCGTCCATCCGCCATATTTAACGCCAACCATCTAAAATATTCTTATATTATATACGGGGCAAAAACTGGCATGTAGCTTCTATGTAAAAGAGCTAATTTTTAAGGTTGTGTAAAAATTACATATTAATTTCTACCATATTTAAAAGTAACATGTTAATTTTTATATAATAATAATTAATATTTATTTAAAATATAATGAGTGTGTAAAATATTATTTTAATTAAATTATCACTTGTATATTAGTTTCTACGTGATAGACCGTGACTAAATCATATTTATTTAAAATATAATAAATGACATAAAATTTCTCCGTTGTTTTGTAAATGTTGAAAAAAAAAAAAGCATTCGCATTTCTTATACCATGCCGTGCAAGGCCGGCTCAAGGCATAGGCCACTAAGGCTATGCCTAGGGCCCCTATTATATTGGGGTCCACCATTATATAATATATATAGTTAAAATAAATATATGTTAGTTTGGATATTAAATAGTTAAAATTATGGTTCAAATAAATTTTAATTAATATTTATTTTCATGGTAATTTTAATATTTTACTAGTTAAATTACATTTGTTTAATAATTTTCAATTTTTAGATTTGTTTTTTTTTAAAAAAATTAAAGTTAAATTTAATCTTTTTAAATTTTTTACTCATTAAATTAAGATTTGGTTGATAATTTAAATTTTTTATTTTAAAATTAGATTTGGTTGTTAATTTATTTTTATTTTTTGTTAAAATTTATCCATATTTAACAAAAATTTCAATTTACTAACAAAAACTAAGTTTGATTAATAAATTAAAAAAACATTTTTTATATTTATTAATGATTACTATTTTTTATAAAAATACTTTTAAAAATTTAAAAATTATTTAATATTGAATAAGTATTTATCTCTAAATTTTATTTTTATTCTCTTTTTTTTTATTTTTCTTTGTTTTTATATATTATTGTTCTCTTGGTCATCCATAAGTTATTGTGCGCACTATTGTTTTTTTTTTATATAATGCATGATTGATGTTTACCAACTAAATAAATTTAATTGATAATTTATCGAAGTTAAAATTAATAAAAAGATAATTCGGTGAATAAAACTTTCACTAATGTATATCGAAAGACGTGAATCTGTTACTTCTAGATTACACAATACTAATTTGATTATTGTATCAAAACTTTCCGTAGAATTAAAATTGATAGATAAAAAATTGTAAATAACAATTAAAATGTATATTAGTAGTATTATTATAATTTATTACTCGTTTACAAATTAGTTAATATTTATAATATTTTATTGTTGAAATTTAATTTTAGTTATTTAATTAAAAGATTTATTATATAAATATATTATTTTTTAATAAATTATGCTGAAAATTTTAACATAAAAGAATTTTTATTTTTAAAATTTTACTTGTGATGTTTGACGCAAAATAAAATTATTGATACTTACCTTATTGGTCAATATTTTTCATTGTGAAAATAATTTTTTTAATGATAAATTGATATTTTAAATTTTACTAATAAAATTAAATGTCTCTAATACTATTTTACTTTAAAAAAATCTATTTTAAAAATATTATTTATTAAAAAAATATATTAAGGCCTTAAATTTTCTTTCCTACCTAGGGCCTTACAAGTGGTTGAGACGACCTTGCTGCCGTGAAACCTCACTGAAATGGACCATCACCGGAGCTTGCTTAGTTTTTTTTTGT
This sequence comes from Kaempferia rotunda, assembly GCA_037177415.1. Taxonomy (NCBI): domain Eukaryota; kingdom Viridiplantae; phylum Streptophyta; class Magnoliopsida; order Zingiberales; family Zingiberaceae; genus Kaempferia; species Kaempferia rotunda. Next base: position 647,362 of record JBAMIB010000097.1, on the reverse strand, counting down.
TTTTTTAATCCAGATAAAAATAACCTTTCCATAATAATTAAATTACAGTGGGAGCATTTGGAAGCCACTTAGACTTAACTTGTAATGAAATCAAGACCCGATCAAATTGTTGCTTTTCTCGACTTTACAGCCATAAAAATTGACTTGGAGGGAACCTGACTGCAGTTATTGAATCAATAAATTTGCTCTCTGATGGTATTGATAATTCATGCCAGCCGCATCATCTACAATCTGCTCTTTAGACACAAAATAGATATAAATATGATGCTAAAAGGAATTTCACACATTGACATCCAAGAAAAAAAACATTAATGAACCACAGTATAATTTTCTGACATTTGTCAGAGTGATACTTATTTCATTGCATAAACTGCAAAGTGAAAGCTTGAAGCTTGACAATTGCCTCAATCAATATTCATCAAATTGTACATCAAGTTTAGCTCTACATCTCGTCTAGGAAACAGGCCTCTGGGTCCTACTTCAGATAGATGAGCTCTTGGTTTTCCACCAGTGATCAGCTATAATTCAATAGGCTTATATCAACTCTCATCTTCAGGGCATAAGAGAGAGAGATCTAAGCGGATAGAATAGCAGCAAAATATAGTTGCGTGCCATTTATCGATGAACAAACATTTTATGAATCAACCAAACAGCAACGCCAAATATGCCATTGATATTGATCAGAATTAGTGCCAAAAAAATATCAGTTACTCTGCTGTTGGTTTGGAAGGACAGATTCCTTTTCTGAAGCAGGATGGCCTATGTCAGAGCGGTTAACTTCAAATTTCTTCTGTGCCATTTCTCTCTGTAGCATCGCATTCTCACGCATCACCTTTACCATTTCTTTGGCATGTTTTTCTTCTTTCTCAAGCTGCATACTCATTAAGAGCTCGGCACCTTTATCAATTGGTTTGAAGTACTCTTCTATTGCAGCTTCCTACACGTATCACAATTTACAAGGATAAAAACATTTATTACTGAATAAAATTAAGCAATCAGCATAAGACTGTTCTTTCAAATTCACTTCAGTCAGTACTCTATTTATCCCAAAAGAAACTAAGCCTCGAAATTAAATTGCCTACGGATTTCTTTCTTTTGACATCTTACAATCACAATGGTTAGATGATAGTATCCATATACAAGGAAAAAATGCACCTTAGCACCACTGTTTTTCATTCATTTCAAAGGAGCACTGATAATGCAAGCATGCTACAAAACATTCCTCGCTTGTATACTTGATGAAATCCATTTGGACAAGAAGAAGCACTGTCTTCTCAACTGATAATCAAACGTGTTATGATACTTCCTTTTCTCCTTCCCTTTTGTCATCTCATCTCGTCTCATGAACACCTAGCTACTTACTGCTAGAATGCATTTATGCATACATATTCATGCCACTTTGCATTTTAAAAGTTTGAATTTATCAGTGTCTATTATTCCTAACATGCCCAAGTTTTTTATTAGCACAGCATTTGTCTATGACATGGTTAGTAACAAACCTTCAACAATTGAGTCCAGCTTAGCAGAATGATGGATTTTTAAAAAAAATGCCACATTGCTATTTTCACATTTCCATCATTTGACCAGAACCAAATTGAGCATCATTAATTTTTGCGTTGACACAAGTGAATTAATTTATTTTCATTGGTTCAGTAGCTTATTAGTCATTAGAAAAAGATTCTGCAATGTCAAACTCTATCCATGTACAATGTTTTTCTTAAAATCTTATCAATCAGATAAACAAAATATTATGCCCTTGCATAATATTTGGTGATTTTCAAAATAGTTACTCGTAGTAATTTAAAAATTTGTTATTTATTAGAAAACCAAAAAATTGTTATTTATTTACTTGGATATACTAATTAACTATGAAATTTACAAAAAAAAATATCTAAATATACTAATTAACCATGAAACCACTAATATATTTAACGATAATTATATGCATAAGTTTTTGAGCTATCAAAGATAAGTGATTCATTCTACAATTAGTCATGTTACACTATAATTGAAAATATGGCAGGCAAATAAGACCAAAGATGAGTCTATTTAAGATAATAGAATTGATTTGAAAGATTCAAATGCTAGCAATATAACATCGTATAGAGTTCCATATTAGGGATGACAATGGGTCGGTTTAGGGTTGGATTCTATATCCTCTATCCTCATACCTTTCGGGTATAGGATATCCGATGGGTATACCCATACCCATTAAAGGATCGGATATCATCTATACTTATAATTTTTTTTCTTTCTTTCCAACTATTATCACTCAATAAAAATATATTAAAATTAACATCATATTATACACACACACACACACGATTTTTTTAGCCTGCACGGCCGCCCACGCGCGTCGTGCATGGTGACCGTGCAGGCTAAAGCAATCGTGTGTGTGTGTATTTAATCGGGTATTCAGGTCGGATATCAGGTATTGA
>JBAMIB010000097.1:608904-623647 GCA_037177415.1 Kaempferia rotunda | reverse complement strand
ACTAGAATCTTAGTTCTTTGCACTTCTAGTGATTCTTCATTGTGTTCAAATTGGCTAGTGATGAAGTTGCTTTCACAATGTAATATGTTGTCCTGAACTAATATTAAATTAGCTAGTTTAAGAAATAAGTTGTAGTTTGTATTTTTTTTTTTATCTAATTATCTATTGTCAATTATATTGTGAGGACGCCTAGAAATAGAAGAAAATAGAGTAGATACTCAAGAATACATTCCTCAAGTTTCAGATGATAAAATACCCTAAATTGGAATGGAATTATCTATTGTCAATTATATTGTGGTAGTTTAATTATTTCGTATTAAGTTCCTTGTATTATTTCAGTAAATTTTGCAATCTGTGATAATTGATTAAGACTTTGAAATCTCGAACAATTATAAAGTTTGTTTGTCTGCATATTAAGTTCCTTGTTTATTTTTTTTTATTTGCATATGAATTTTTTTATCTTCAATTGGAGATGTAAATTGTATAGAATAAGGTGCAACAGTAGTCCGTGTTTGTGCATTTCAATGGAGCTGCCTACTCAAATGGATGGCAAAATGATGATACCGTTCTCTGTATGTAAATTCCTTGTCACTTTATCATTTCTGTTAGATATTTATGTATTGAAGGAATTTTTTTTTCAATTTACTTCCTAGGATGAAGTTCTTAAGCAACATTCTTCTAGAAGAAGGGGGCTTTGACTACAAGAAAGGAATTGTTGATTCAATAGTCATCCTTATCAGAGATATACCAGAATCAAAAGTTTGGAGTTTTGATGTCTGGGAACAAAAAAAAAAGGGTTAGTGTTTTCCATGGTGTCTTTCAATTTGGTCCATATATATATTGTTGATGCTTCCTTACTTATCACTATGCTGCAAATGCCTCAGGTGCCTGAGGCAAGTGAAGAATGAGTACTTCCTGGTGAAGAGCAAGCTGAAAACTCTCTTCGTGGTACGACCGGAAACTCTTTGTTCGCGGCTGGCATATGTATGATATTGATAATTTGGCCTAAACTGTTTCTTGAATTGCAGTTGGAGCAGAAGATTGTAGCTGTTGGTGCATCAATCCCCATGATGTGGTAGTAGAAGTAGAAGTAGAAATAGAAGATGAAGAAGAGGAAAATGGCAAGTGAGTTGTTGAGAGGTGTTTCCTTGTGGTGGCAAGAAGTACAATTTATGCACACTTAGAAGCCCGGCCGATCTCTAGGATATTCATCTTATTTGAAATTTAAACTTTATTATTTTTATTGTTCTATAAGTGCTTTACTGTTGCATCACACCTGAGAGGGTGTCATTTTGATTTGAAACTATATAATGCATCTTACTTTTTGGTGTTTTCATGTTTATTAAATGATGTTCTTGCACGAGAGAAGCAATGTAAATTGCTTTAATCTAGTAATTTGTTGTTGAACATGTTGATGTCTTTCTTATTAATATAAGTGTGATGTTAGATTCATTGCTTGTTATACTCGCTATTGTATCTTGAGATTGTTTGCGATAGATGCAGTGATTTTGGGTGCTGAATCAATAGAAATTATAAATGACAACTTTTGTTTTCGAGTTATTGGTGACAATTGTCCTTTGACATCGAAATGAAGCCTTGGTCCATGTTTTGATTGTTCAAAAACGAAAGCAAGTGTCATCCATCCAGAGAGTTTCTCTGTTTTATCGTCAAGATCCCTTCGCTAAAGGAGCACCAAGTTATCACCTCTCCTTCGCTAAAGGAGCACCAAGTTATCGCCTCCTTTTCAATAAACAATCGACATGGCCTGTAATGACTTCACCTTTTGTTCTTATGAATACTCACCTAATTAAAAGAGTTAAATTTATTATTTTTATTTTATCCTTCGATATAAATTTAATTTTCTGATACCAAGGCCTTCTTATTGAAAAACTTTGATGGAGATTGAAATAGACACCCACAAACAGAACTCCTAAAACATTTTAAATATAAATTGTTTCCAAATTAACTCCATAAGAAAAGCAGTCGTACAAGCACCACAAAAGAACTAGAGATATCATGAGTAAACCTTAGATGCCTATCAAGAACTGCTCCTTGTTTTTCTTTATTTTTTGTTTTAATGGATTACAGCCCTACAGAGATAGCATACATCAGAAATGCCCATCTTGACAGATTCTATTCAAATATATTCATTGCACATTTGAAAATACAACCTAAAGATAAGGAAATTATAGTAAAAAAGAACTAAATATTGAAGGATCCAACATGATATAGATAGTTTTGTTAAAGCAAGTAGCCAGATGCTGGATTTGATCCATAGTTAATATCAAGCTCCTGATCGAGTTTGGATCTTCTTGGTACTTTGGCTTCTTCCATTATTTCATCAACTCAGGAAATTATCAGCGCGCATAACTTGCATAGATATCAGTGAATTCCTGCAAGAGCAGGTTAAAGTTCCAGATGCGGACTTCAAATAGACTTTATTGTTTCATGCATCGCATCTTTAAGGAAAGGCCTCAACATGATTCACTTGTTCAAAAAACATACTTTATTGTTTTTCTTTATTTCTTCGTAAGTAATTCCATCACATACTCCAGCATTTATCTCTTCAAGAGCACGCCATTGTATCTATCAATATTAATCATGACATTATAATGACAAAATTCAACTGATCAAAAATGAAAGAATATCAAAATTGAAATCTCAGTGCCAATAGCCCATACCTTTGGAAAACCAACAATCGCACTTGCAGTTAAAATCGTTCTTTGGAGTGTGCTAGTCCATATCTGAGATAATCAATGGAAAGTAAAACTAGTACGAGGAATAAAAATACAAGTTACAAGCTAAGTGGTGTGCTCAGTGATCCATGCAACATGTAAAAAGAGATCACAACAAAAATTAAGCTCAAAGGGAACGTCTATTATAAGATGAAGATTACTATTAAAGATATCAGGTCTCTTTGGTACTACGAGTAGGTGATTTAGTTGACCATTTTTCTAGAAGAGTTTTCCATAAAGTATTCCTTTCAACGATAGACTAAGCCAGCCTCCCCTCATCTTCTATCCTTCTAACTCATTTGCCTTCTGCTAGTAGTCTCTCCACATGCAGATATTCCTTTTGCTCATCTTCAACTGCCCCATCATTGTTTCATCAATCATTGCACCAAACTGCCACACCTACCGTCCAACACTACCGCCAATCCAAACTTCAACCAAGATGCCAACTTCACCTTCATCACTTCCACCACCTTGTTCACCTTCGTCAATTAGCGCAACCTCATGAAAGGCCTCAAGGTGAACTCATCCATCCACGAGCATAAATGATGCGAGCTTTTGCAATGTTAAAGTTGCTACGGGATTCAAGCTTGAATAATGGATGAAGATGCTTGCACTTGCAATTATAATATGCCTTCTACTAGATCAGGAAGAGATGGTAGTTTTCTAAAAGAGGCATCAATTGGAGGGTACTAAGGTTGCCGATGATGACTGAGGCTGGTATGCGGCTAGTAGATGAAGTACAATAGTATATATTTTTTAAGATTTATGTTTTTTTCCACTTTTTTTTTTTACCTTTTCCTTTTAATAATTTTTTTCACTTCTTTTTTTTTTTCTTCTTTTTCAATCTTCATAATTGTCTCTTTATTTTTATCTACGGATGGAAGTATCTTTCAGCTATTGAAAGAAGGCAATCACGGGATGAGTCATGGATGAGGGGTAACCAATATGAAACCCGAACTACCTAAGTTTCAGCTCTAATATCAATTGACACAAACTAAAATTGAACTCTCCGATGACTTAGAAAACATCAGGACAATATTGATACACAAATGGTAATAAGTATCTCATACAAAAAAATTATCTTTGTGACACAAAGAACCAAAAAGGATTTTTTTTATTAACTGAATTTTTCTCCGTACATGGGATCCTAGCCCTTCTTTATAGAGTAGATTTATTCTTTGTAAAATAATGACTTAATTTATTCCAATAAAAATCTTAATTGAGTTTAATTAAAAAAAAATCTAAACAACTTTTTAAAATTCCCCAACTATTTTTCTAGAAATATAATAAACTGTAAAATAAATAAATAACTTAAAAGCTTTAAAAATTATAACAATTTTAGTCCTAACTGTGCTACAACGTTGAATAATTTTAGTAAATAGGCCTACGCAAGCAGAATTTATTTCACCTAAATCAACTTTACCAATATATATATTAGTGGTAAATTTTATTACTCGTAATACAGAAGTTAACTAGAAAACAACCTGAGGTGTTTTACAGGACTTGAAATATTAGACAAGAATGCTAGAACAAACATGAATTGTTTATTAATAATGCCAAAGAAAATGAGTTCTTACTGAGGCTGTCTTCTCAGATTTCAGTCTCTTCTCGACAAAGTTTGCAAGTTTCTTCGCATAAAGTTCCCCAGCTTCACTGCCCCCCCAAATTGAAAGATGTCAAACTCTTATGCACATGGATAATTGGAGTTAATTTCTAAGACATCAAGTATAGAAAGAATGTGAAGCAATTATCCTGAATCGTGCAGGCTGACACTACAGCTCATTTTACAAATTTTCCCTAGTGAATTGAGAAAAGACTAGATGCATGGTTGGACAAGTCTTGATACTTGGACATTTGGCAAACTACAAAATGACCTTAGGCATTGCAAAAAGTAGGATAAATTTTTAATGCAATGGTTCCTATCGAGGCTATTATGATATAATTATGTGAATTAAACCATTGTTATTTCCTTGTACATAAATAATGAGATACAAACAACTCCATCTTTCACCAGAAAAGGACATTTCGAAATTAAGTCAACTTAAGACAGACACTTTAAAGAAGACAATTATCTAAGATGTATGGATTCATAAAATGAAAGACACTTTAAGACTGTCAACTTAAGACGAAATAATTACAATGTATCTTGCAAAGATGAAGATATCTAACCTCAAAACGGCATCACCTCCGATTCTTCCTCTAACATTGTTTCGACTTTCACCATGCCGAGTGAGAAAAATAGGACGGGGCGTTAGGTGAGTGTTTACCTGCAATGTAAACCCAAATAGCATGAATGCCAAATGTTTTTGCCAAAGAATCTGTTTCTAGTATATCTAACCAATTGTTATGAGAAACAATAGTTTCTTTCTAATATAACACATATGATCCTCCATTTATCAGATAAATTTCCAATATCTCTCAACAATCATCGATTCCTCTGATCGATGAGAGAAGAATGTGTCTCCAATCTCATAATCAGGACAATAAACAATTCAGTGATGAACATTTTCCAAATTCACAGAAATCAATGTTTTTCTACTAATTTTAAGTTAGATAGCCATTAATAAACAGTTTCATCAACTCAAAGTTAGAAAATGTAATCATTGCAAACATATCAAAGGGCTTCATGTAGGATGAAAGAGTAGAAAACTTAATTCTTTCTATGGATACATTGTAGTAAAACTGCAGACTAGAATATAACATGAGGGAGCGGAGCAGAAAATTTAAAAGTTCTACAAGATTGTCTTTGAAATGTTTACCAAGAAGAAGACTATTCTTCCAGGTAGATAACCGCTGATATTGTTAACCTGAATAGAACAGTGAAGTCATGGGTAAGTGAAGAAATCATCACAAACTAAAACAAACCTTTAGAAAGTGCAAAAAGAAAACATTGATAATTAATACTGAGGAAGCACATTCAGCATGCATAAATATGACAAAATGCTAACAAGTGGGCCATTCGCCAAATACCAATGTCATTAGAATGGCCTAAAGTAATAATTTGTCAAGTAGCAAGAAGCAAATTCTGGAATTTGTTAAATGTAACTGAGGCATGTTCAAGTGCACCTTGAGGTAAGGGTTTCAAATGCCTAACATGTTGGGTTAATATGACCAATATTGACCAGTTGACGAGGAACCATCACACAAACTACCCATTTTCTGATGTCCATGTGGCTAGAATGCAAAACTCTTTCATGAGGTGTGTATCACTCACACCAAGTAGGACAAACCTACAACCAACCTTCGATTCTACTAATCCTACAAACAACATTCCTCTCAGCCTGCTTCCCCTTTAGTTGCTTGAAGTTGTCTCTCAATTTTTAAATATTTTGCTATATTAATTCTTCTATGGCACCAAACTTAATGGAGAAGAACTGCCACAATTGTGCAAATCCCTAGCATAGGTGCACATGGATTCTAGACCAATAAGCAAATAAGCGGGTTCATAAGCTCAGATGGATGTGTTATTATTAATGGCTAGTGGTTAGGCCTGATAAGATAATGAGTAAATTCTCATCTCTAAGCAGATTGTCTTAGGTTGACTTTCTTGGTAAATCTCAATAGTTGTTTGTGGATCTTGATCTGAGTCAGCCAATTATGCATATAGTGATTGATGGTGATAATCCTTGGAAGGAGCATATATTACTTTGTGTTTTGTTGATCTCAGTGAAAGTAGTAACGAATGGAATGTGATACTTCAGAAAAGCCATAATCCTCATATGCTATGTAATTGGTGGAGGGCATTTCAGTATCTTTATGGTATGAGCAACTCATACATGAACCAACATTAGCCTTAAAGCCTTTACGTATATGCATGACTATGAAATGGCAATTGACAAGTGCCAATTGCCATGGCACCTTGCTACTCAATGATCTGCTCAATTCCAACTTTCCAAGCATAGATAAGAGGGCATGCATATGCGTCGAAGTCTATCAGACATTGATGTGATTTGTCTTCTGGTAAAACAGTCCCTTAAAGGAATGAAGCTCAGGTGAGGGAAATAATTCTGCATCCAACTATTAAAATAAAGAAGAAATGAACTTACTTGTATCTGCCCTCCTTGTCCATTGGCCATGTCAATCATTTTGATATAAGAACCCTCTTCCACCGGCTCATATACCTAGAAAGGAACATATATTTTTCACGAGCAACTGAATATGCACATGATAATATATGCATGTAGAACAAGTGAGTTCTGTTTAAAACCTTTTCATAATTGTCTAAGCGCTCTTTAAAATCTCTCATTCCAGCTTCGAAGTCTATTCTGTAGAATAATGACTGATTCTCATCATGGCTTATGAACATAAGGCTCCGTAAAGTTACAAAATATACTACTTACTCTTCTGCATAATCAGGACTTTGTTGAATTTTCAACCGTATATTGCTTTCTATTATGCGCTCATCATTGCATATTGTTTCCAGAAATATGATCTACAAAGTCAGATAAGCATCCAGGAAAAAAGGAACAAAAAGAATGGGCAGTTCGAGGCAATTAACAGGTCAATGTGAAACAGTAAGGGAAGTTAGGAACAAAATTTAAACTTTTCAATTTCAGGAGTGCATGTGAAAAATCAAATGAGGGACCAAGAAGTTTCAAGTTTTATCCCATCATGATGGTTACAAATGCATTCTCATAATAGTTACTTTCTGAGATTCATTGAATCAGAAATAACTCAAGTTGGGATATTAATCAACTAAATTGATTCTTCATTTTAAAAGTAGGAATATTTAAGAAAAAATGCCAAAATATGCAACTGAATCTGATTCTTGTAAATACCTTGCATTTTCCTGCAGCCATTTTCATGAGCATATTCCTACGTTTTCTGCTGCTATTTGTGGCATCAAAAATACCAACCTATGAAGCACCAGAAAGAGAATGAATTATGGAATTGCCTCTTTTATCACAACAATGATTAGAATTTTACCTGACCTCCTTCCTGCATCCACACTATCATATCATCCATAGCCAAAGCTGCAACCTAAATATTGAAGATGAGTATAATAAGTGTGCTCCAAATAATTTTTGTCCAGGGAAATGCTGAGCAAAATACATTTTAAAATCTGTTTCAGAAGGAAAACCATATAATAGAAGTAGAAAACTAGAAATACAACTGAAAAGTATGTATAGACATAAGATATTTATTGATAGGCATTCCCAAATGTAGCTGGAACCCGTGAAAGAAAAACTGAATGAGACAAACTGACATAGATTTAGCACTTGTGTGACTCAGTCAAAAGTAAACAAACAGCAACTGTAATGTAGTGCTTATTCCTAACCTCATTGCGTGCTTCCATACCTTCTGGATTGTCCCCACGAAAAAAATCAGCTGACTGCATAATGAAATTTGATTTACTAAGCATTGAAAATAAGAAGAAAATTGAGTATTTGATGAATGCAGAAATATGGAAGAACATTGCAATCTATGTATGTGAGAAAGATAATGGATTTAAACATCAAAGTAAGATGTTTGTAAATTCTATTTCAATGTATGTAAAATAAAACCCTACATGTGCTTATAGTCTGTGTCATAAATGACTCAATCAACACTGACCATAAAAGAAAAAACAACAACTCACTAATATACCTGATTTGTCCCAAGCTTAAGACGGCGATACTGTTAGTCAATGCGCATGCAAAAGAAAAGCAGGTTAGTGTTTTACTGGATGAAATCAGGTAACAAAACTTCAGTTTAACCAATTTGACTATGTCATGAAGGCAAAACCAAGAAAATTCAATCTTTACCTTCCCAACATTAAAATGTTTTGTTTCATGGCCTAACCATCTTAAATACCTAGTAAGCTTGGCTGCTGTGAAGGTCTTTCCTCGGGCTGGCAAACCAACCTACAATATCACAAGACAATAATGTACAACAAAGAAGCAGAAAAAAATCCAGAGAAAAGTATCATTCTGTTACCAGGACAATGGCCAACCTACTATCCTCCTCTGATCCAAGCATCTGATCAGCTATAGCTGCAGCTGCAACTGCTCCAGCAGCTGCTGGCATTCCCTTCTAGTTAACCAATGAAAAATAAGAAGAAGAAGAATCAGTATGTGGATAATAATCTGAGCTCCTCAACTAAACACAAAAACAGATATGAGAATGTAATAATAAGCACTGTCATATGTCATACTTCTAGAAATCCATAAAAAAAACTAATAACCTATCTAATATGTATTTTTCTACTACTTGAAGGTGCATCATATAGTAATCCAACCCCGAATTGAGTGACACCAAAACGCCAATGTCCTTATCAATTTTTTTTTTTTCCAAAAATGGTCCAGCCTCTACCCACCCCCAATAGACACTGTTTGTCAGATGGCATAGCCAAAGAAATCAAATAAAACAAGCCATCTATGTGACTTTCTACTATTTAAATGTACTTTATTACAATCCAACTTTGATTTTGCTCATGTCCACACGGAAGTGAGTATTTAGGTACCCAGTTCAGCAATTTTATTTACCATTACCAAAACTCACATCTTGAAGTACACAAGCAAATTTGTTGAAAACATGACAATATTTTGCAGCAGAAAAGTATGTGATTGGTATTTGCAATGAGCACACTAACTAGAGAAACCAGCAGATCAATTAATATTGAAAGAAATTAATTACAAATGTAGAATTCCAACAGTGATTTTCACCAATAAACAGAAGGATTATTTATGCTTGAATAAACCTTTGTTTCACTGTCCAATTTGAGATCAAATGTGATCGTGCCTCCGCTAGCTGATTTAACAAGTCTAGGAGAGCCAACACCCCTATCGACAAAGAGTCCTTTCTGACCATCTTGCTTTGGCACTGGTGACAATGTGCCAACTGACTTTGACTCTATCATACCACGAACTGGAAGAAGTTCAAGAGGATCTGAGATAAAAGTATCCATGTCCTGAGAAAAAAAATAAAGGAAAATAACAGAGGGAATGACAGTTATCAATCAAATTAGTAGTAGTCACTGGAAACAAGGTTAACTATATCAGAAGAACAAACGTATTATCAAGCAGACAGAATTAGAAAAAAAACAAAATTTAGAAAGATCAAACATAAGGAAAAGATTGATGCCAAGGGAAAACAAATTGATAAATTTCTGTAATAAACTGGTAACTAGATAACTGAACCTGAACAGGATGTGAGTATCACTTTAAAAACATTTCACTCCTGCCTTTACAAGAAAGACAGTGCAAGAAATGGTGTGAGCATATATATTCAGGCCAGAAAATGTCTTTATGTTCCTAATGAAAGGATATCTCATTCTCAGAACTACAAAAGGGTTGCAAGTCAGTACCTCATTATGGTTAGAGTAATCACCAGCTTTATTTGAGCCATATGAATCACCAGTTGAGGCATCATATTTGGAGAAATTCCTATTAGATAATGATCTTGGTGTCTCTGTCAAATTAGCTGCATAAACAGCATCAACAATGGAAGAGGGCGCTGGAACAACATAGTGTTCTAAATCAAGCTCCAAAGTGGGCGTTGAACCATTCTGGTAGGAAGAATGGATGAGTGTGAAATTGCAGCAAGCATACAAAAATGCTAATCGGTAGTAATCAAGAGAGACAAGGATGAGAATATCAATACGAAACTTGAGGGAGGAGATACCTAGTACATAAAATAATATCACCATAAATTAGTATATCTAAAATGAGTAAATTCAAGCAGAAATCTATAAACTTCCAATTATTGAATTTGCAGTTGCTTTTTACCATCTGTAAGTATCACACTAGAGAATCAATATGCAACATATGAAAAATTAGTATCCAGGCTATTTCAAAATTAAAACACTACCCAAAGCCAAAGTCTGGAGAAATCTATCTGAAAATTGTTACAAACAGTTGTCAACAGCCACTAACTAGAATCTGAATATCACTATAGGCAGACCATTCTGAATGCTTCACAAACCAACATTAGCATTCTGTAAGACCTCCATAAACCAGTATTAACATCCCTTAATACCTCCAAAAAAACATTATTATCTAAACTGATAGATAACAGAATTGTTATTTAAGGCTATATTACGTTATACAATTATGCAACAGTCACACGTATCAAATCATTATGACCTGAGGTAATAAAAGGACGAAAGGTAATGAAGATCCACGCATATCTAAGCTAGCATTAGAGAAGTGATTAAAACGTTCGTTACTTCCAAAAGTACCTCCGCACCCCTCTCAGGCGCCACGTTGATACTGACATCCGGAATCCCCCGAACTCTGGATGGTTCGATATTTTCCTGATAAGCTCTCCAGCTTGCGGCAAGATCAAACGGGGACAAAATGTCGACCTTGATGAACACCCTAAATTCGAGCATCTCATCACCGCCAATCTTGAAAAGTGCCGGCCTCGAATCCCCGTCCTCCAACGCCCCTCCCGTAAGAAGCCGGTTCTGCCCCTCCTCCACCACGCACGTCCCTGTGTTGTTCTTGGGCTTCAACAAGAACTTGAAATCTAGCGTCTCTACAAAACACCAAGAGCCAGTCGGCTACAATCCAGGACATAGAGCTACAATCTCGCGTTGGATAATCGAGGTTCAAGAACAAAATTATACCGTGATCAGGAGGCACGACGAAGCTGAGCTCCCACATCGAGGCCGATTCCCGCGCCATCGAGAGCTAAGTGGAAATATAATCGTCGAACAACGGGAACTGTCATAAACCGATCAAAGAAGAGGATATGGGAGAGAAAATGGACACCAAGGTAACAAAGCATACTGCTTTGGCAGCGTCCCAGGAGCCAGTGATGGGGATGGATCCGTAGACGTGCGGGACGAGTTCGCCTCGAACATTGAAGTTCTCCATCTTGAGGGCGACGTAGAGCTGCCCCTCCCGGCCGCCGTGGGCGCAATCGGAGTTCTTGGAGGCTCCAGTTCCCATGGAGGGAAGGGAGGATTGGGTGGTGGAGATTCGGATACGGCAACACGAACGAAGAAGAGATGGAGCGGATGATGCGACAGTGGCAGCAACGAGACGACGAGGGGACACGAGATTTATGCGAGAGTGCCGTTTAATTATACAACGCGAAGCCTCATTTAAACCACAACAATAGATGGGCCGGCCCTTTATCAGATATGGCCCAGTCCCAGTTAGGCCTATTTTTTTATTAGTTCCAGCACCGGCCACTGGCAGGGGTGGGTATAATTCGTTTAAAATCGACAAAACCGGCTAAATCGAAAAATTTAGGGGACGTTTGGTTTACATATTTTGTATTTTCATTTTCTAGAAAATGTGCATTTTCTAAAAAATAGAAAATAACTTTTTGACATTCTCTATTTTTCTAGAAATTGCTATGTATTTTTTTTTTAGAAAATAGAGATAAAAAATACAAACTAAACATTATTTTCTAGAAAATAAAAATAGAAAATATGCAAACCAAACACCCCCTTAGTTTGTTTGGTTCGATTTTTTTCAATTTTTCAGTCGGTTTCGGTTTAATTTTTTAAATTTCAGTTATTTGGTTCAGTTTTCAGTTATAGCTCCCAAAAAGCTGAATAAACCGAATCAGCCGTATTATAATTAAAATATATTTTTTTATGAATATTGGGTCATACAAGTGGAGTGAACAATTAATTATTTATAATTTTTTTAATTATCACTTTACATATTTACTTATTGTTACAAGATAATAAAATTTTAGTATTACTCTTTTTATATTTTAATTTTCATTTCAATTTTAAATTCATAACTATTTTAATAATTAATATTTTTTCTGTGTCTCTAAACTAATATTTGCATTCGCACAAAATCAATTTAATTTATTATATAAACTGTATATAACCGACTGTATAAATCGGACCGTATTGCAATAAAAATCAAACCGAACTGTAATAAAATGGTTTGGTTTTGGATTAAAAATTTTCAAAATCAAAATCAAATAAACTGAACCGAAGTAGAGTAAAACCGGATTGAAGCCAAAATCGAATAAACTGAACCGAAGTAGAGTAAAACCGGATTGAAGCCCACCCCTAGCCGCTAGAAGTGTTCGAGTGGGGTGGAGAGCTACACGTTGCAATTGATGCCTTGAACGGCTCATCGTTCACAGTCTCGAGTAAGACTGAGCAATCTGTTTAAATTACACGGATTTAGCCGATTAAATTAAAAATTAAACTGATTAATTTTTTTTTACTAATTGAATAGATTAAACTTTTTAAAAAAATTGAACCGATCAAAAAATCGATTAATTTGATTTTGATTGAAATAAATAAAATTTTCAGTTTAGTTTTATATAATTTAGTTCTAATTGATTTGATCTGATCTGGTTATGTTTGATTGTCATTCGGTTTGGTTCCGCTAACCACGAGTACAAGGTCCATACCCTCCGTAAGAAAAAAAAAGTTTGGCATTCAAAAGAACATGTCACAAATAGTGTTTTCACCGTCCGATGGATAAATGGGAAAGCATTTGTGATGTGTGTGGGCTGTTTTGGTTCCTTGTAGGAGCGCTAAGATGAAGATGTTATTTTTACTACCAGAAAATGTGTTTCTGTTCACAGAAAATTGTTTGGTATGATAGAAAATTATGCATTTGTGAGTCGTTAATTAATCAAGTGCAACTAAATAATTTTCAAGTGTCATTAAACAATGAGAGAAAATACTAGACTATATTTGAAAATTATTATTTTAAAAAATAAAAAATAAAAAAAATATTATAGAAAGCATGTTTAGGATGAGTGTAATCGTCCAAGTAGTTTTTCATTTTTCAAAAGTATAATTCTAATCTAAACTCTATACCGTGTAGACCAATTAAACCGTAAACGAGTTTCATAATAATAATATTTTATACACCTTTTTTTTAAAGAAAAAAAGCGGTGAAAATTCCACATTAACAAAAATTCCTTAAGATGCGCCGCCTTATAGCTGTTTTGCTTCCGTCTCTGAGTAGGAAAAGTGTCACGTAGTCACAGACTCACAGCAGAAATCATGTGGAATAACAACCATAATATTCCCCTGCTTTGATAATCTCCCACGTGTCATTGTCCTACCTGCTATGTTAGTCCACGTGTTGTGCTATCAAAATAGTGCGATGGTTAAAATATTAAAGATTGTCATATGAGATCTTAGAGCGAAATTTAACATGTTTTAACATATACCTCTCTTATGTCTTGAATTGACCATTTGCACTAATAAATAGTAGTCACTTATAATTTACCTCCTTTGTGTTTGTTACAGATTGACGGAAGCGCTGTGTGAGCGAATCGCCCATTTACCACAGGTTAGCCCACGTGTTATTCTGAGTTAGGACAGTTGGGATGGGAGGGTTGAGTAAGAGGATTGGATCGGCGGAGCCAAGAAGGACGGGCAGGGAAGTCGCATTGGTGGAGTTGAGATGACCAGGTCAGAGATGTTGGATCAACCGAGGGGTTGAGCAAGAGCGTTGGATAATTGGCAAGACTTTCGTGTAGGATAAACTGAGCCGAATGTTGAAATTTCTTGTCTCAGGATCATAGTTATCTGAGTAGAAGTGGTTGAGCCGAATCAAAAGACGGAGCTTCCCGTCTCGGGTCAGCCGAGTGGAGATGATCTCATTATACGAGTGCGAACTATCTCTAACCATGGAATGTGAACAACGCCTCTGTTGTCTAAATAAGATGCACAATCTAAGGATGCTCAGCTTGGCTACACATCATAAATACGTCCTAATTTATCCTAACGATTGATGAAAAATTTTCATGTATAAATCGATTGCCACGTGTTCATGACTGGTTAATTGTTTTTTAATGTCCTCCCGACTTAGCTAAGATTTTATGCCTTGACATGACGATAACTCATGACTCGATCAAACTTCCATGGCAAGAAATGCCGGTGTCCAGTTTACATGTGTACCCGTACGCCTTCCATATCACCAAAGCCTATACTCCCACCCAACTCGCATTTATTACTCTTCCAGTCCTTCTCAACGCAATTTGGTGTCAATTGGCGGCGGTTGCTTCTTCAACCAGAATAGCGGAGCTACCCGGGCTGTAGCTCGGGTAGTAAATGATACTGATGATAAATTATATTAGGGAAGAAATGG
>JBAMIB010000097.1:560827-573895 GCA_037177415.1 Kaempferia rotunda | reverse complement strand
GAACCTACATACACTTTGTCTTAATAGAAAGCTACAAATTTTTCAACAACCAACCTTGGACATCTTCTGATAGATACACAACTAAACTTTCTTCAACATTGTTTTTTGGTTCACTTGAAATGTTGTACTCATAGAAACAAGATCACATCAGACCAAATAGTAAATTTATTTTGTCAATTATATTTACCCTAGAAAAAGGAACTCTTATAGTTTGAATTTTTAGCCAAGCATATATAAATTACTTTGATAGATATTTTACTATAGCAGTGAGTCACCATATTCTTAAAAACCAATTTTAGAAAACTAATATCTTCTTCACTAAGATTTTCTAATCAAAATATATGAAATTACATATGGAACTTCAACCAACTCATCGACCTTGATATTTAACATTATATTCTAATACAATCTACAAAATTTAGAATCATGGATATATTGTATCTCAGTAAACCAATCTAACAAGTTTAAAAGACATCAGTTAGTATTTACTTTGCATTGTAGCTGTCAAGCGCTGATAAGAGAGGAACCAATAAACCAATTCAACGATTCAACATAGAATATATGCCGCCTTTTTATCTAATGAAAAGTAGTTTCTTGATTAAGAAACGACATTGTTAACAACAATTTTTCAACAACATACTTATAATGATTGATTTAAGCAATATGAAACTGAGCTAAACATTAGTTATAAGTTATAGCTTAATCATGTGATGCAGTGAAAATATCAGAAAATAAGAGAGAAGCATATCTATCACTACTATAATGTTGACTCAACGATATGAGGCAACAGAGAAAGATATGTACTAAAGCAATATAACATACTAGGGTACCCATAGTGTAGAATCAAATTTACGGTGCTTTCCTAGGAAATCTCCAATTTCAGGCTACAACCAAAATCCACGCAAGACCACCGTCTTGAGTGCGAGGCAACCATGAGCAACCATGAACGACCGCAGGCGGCCATGCGCAACAGCAGCGACCTCATGGTAGCAAGAGGCATGTGACCTCGCGGCCGCAAGAGGTAGTCGACGACGAAATCCCCAAGAACGACGAAATTCCTGCGACGAGAGAAAGAAACTGAACGGTTGGATTTGGTTACGAAGAGGGCTAAGGCAAAAAAAAAATAACTAGGGCTAATAAATTGTAGAGGGGAAAATAGCCTTAATAATTGTGAATAATGAGATAAATTTATAAATCCAAGTCATCGCGCACACGCATTACATGTGTAAATTAATTTATTTTTTATGTCAGATATTAAACTGATAAGAACAGATATTACACTTGATCTTAGCCAAAAGATCAAGTAAGGTATACTTTTTAATGTCACCGACCTAAGATATTTATAGAAATTTCTCTACTTGTGGCGTTGTTAATCCCAATATGTGGGACTAAATAGACCATAGTAGCGTAATTAGTAATACATATTAATGAGAAAAATTTCCAATAATACGCTGCACCTGAGTCTCAAACTCTAGATCCTTGATTGTAATAAAAAAAATTTCCAATAATACCCTGCAGATGAGTCTCGAACTCTAGATCCATGATTAATTAATGAGAAAAATGTTCAATAATACCCGCAGCTGAGGGATATTAACATATAATTTCATCGTAGGCTTCACCAAATTAATTAGAAATCGGTTAGTATTAGGGCTAGATTCTTAATAATATAGTAAGATAATATTATTATTAATAATTTATTTTTTTTTTAAATTAACCAAATATCAAATTAATTTAGTTGTAAAAATGTCTAAGGTTGAACCAGGAGGTAATACAGTAAATATTAAAATATGTTATACATTAAAATATCTAAACAAATAAGTTTATGTTGCATTACCTAGATTTAAATCAAACAATAATAGTTTATATTTTATTCCTCGTAACCTCGTTATGTGATTACTGGGTAATTATCTAATCAAAGTTATCAATAATAACCCTGAATCAAACGCACGCACTCCCTTATTTTCATCCAAAATTGCTTGGATCTTTATGATCCTAAACCATGATTTATGTTACCCAAGAAAGAGAATATGCCTTATAATAATTGTGGGGCCCTAGTTATGATGCAGTGGTAATCACTTCTTAGGGCTCTCTATACACCCAAGGTTTAAAATCTAGGGACCGTAAGATTTTTATCTTCCGTGTTCGAACCACTGAGACCATTGGACTCATTGTAGAGACTGTCACTTACACTTCTAGATTTATCCTAATAATGAATGGAAAATTTTTATTCGATTAGATCGATCACCTTCATGATTAATCGGATATTCAGATTGTTAAACTTATACGTGATTTATTAAACAATAATAATAAAATGTTATATATTACCTATTGTCTATAGCACCAATACATTTGTGTGAAGATAAAATGTAAATCCCTTGTACAATCCTAAGTAAAGCATGAGTTTAATGCTTATTGGTAAAATCGTCACCTCAGCAGCCTTTTAGGATAGTCTCTCACTATCTAAAAGGAAGAAAAATTACGGAGGACTTCACTCAGCATAAGCAACGCATACAAGGATGGGTTGAGATAAACAACGGGACATTCCACACCCATTGGGAATCAATCCCAAATATATTGACAACAACACCTTTACATGAACTAACAACGCCAATTTGTGGGGGCTAAAAATAAATTCTATGGCTAGAACTTGAATCTGATTCTCTCATGTGAGAGCTGAGTATCCTTAACCAACCATACTACAATCAAATTTTTATGAGTTTAATGCTTATTGAGTCAATACAATTTCGCAAAAGGTGAAATTTGTCACCCTAGCGACCCCCTCTTCTCATGACTATCCACGCCATTCAGAGATAGTAAATCAAGAAATCCAAGCTAGCTATTACATGAGAGGATAATTCCTCAGTATTTACTAAGACTTGATCATTTCTCAATTCTGTAAATTAACCTATCATGCGATAACCAACTCAGGTATACCCCACGACTTATTAAGTCAAAACAAGCCCAACTAACACCAAGCTAAATTTGTCCTGGTTGGTCTAGTGGTCCCAAATCGTGCCAATATCCAGACTCTAATTGATCGAAACCTTTACAAACAATTTAATGTTGAATTCTTTATTGACAACTATAACCAAGTCAAACTTGACCTGATCTAAATAAAGCCTAGTGGTCCCAAATCGTCCCAAGCTCGAGACGCCGATTGATCGAAACCTTTTAATGATAATTTAACGACGAATTCTTTATTTTTTCCATCCATGTGAACCGGGGCGGATCTAGGATTTGAAGTTTGGGGGGTCACATACAAAAGTGATAAAAAAATATTATATAATAGTATCTCAAACTCATGCATAATATATATTTAATTGAAATATGAAAAATGAAGGAGAAAATTTAACTCTATGGGGATTTGAACTGCAAAAATGCCTTAAAGAAAAGACCCCAACGTATCATTAGACCAAGTAATTATGTACTTATTTTAGTGGGCCAAATAATATATATACTAAAACTATTTAGAATTTTTTTATATAAAAACACCATTATTAAAAAATTTAGAGGGGGCGTCATAATATAAATCCGCCCCTGATGTGAACTCATTACGTATTTCATATTCATCTGATATATCCTCAATACCTCACCTAATCCTCGCTCAATAATATTAAATTTCAGTCGTCTTACTTGAATTAATCAACTTTTGTGCCCTAATACTTGTTGATAGCTATGCAAGACCATTTATTTCTTCCATACATACTTTTCAAATATTATTCAATTTATATATATTTCAATTATGTCACGTACGTCTCTATTAGAAAGTTAGACTTTATAATTACACTTTTTAATATGAACAACAAAATTCAATGAATGAGAAGTTGACAGTCAGACAAGGAAAGGACGTAACTATGACAAGTATCTTAAACTTTTTTTTTGGGCCCTAAAAAAAGAGAAAGAAATTGCTTCAAACAACGATATATTTGTTTGTTTTTTAATTCACATTGTTTGTCACATAGTATGAAAGAATAATTAATGTGAATTAGGTGGTACAATCGTTCAGGTATTTGTCTAAAATGACACTGTTTTAATTGTGTTTATCTAATGAGAATTAAACTCAATTCATTGTGTTTAACTGTTTTAATTGATGTAATTGTTGCATATTATTACACTAAATGATTTAGATTTTTTTTATATAAAAGTTATAAAACGATGAAAGAAACATTGAAAGATAAGTTTAGAGGAAGTAAATTCAAACTTGCCAGTTCAAAAAAGGCAAAAAAATTCAGAATTAAAGAGTTTTTTAAAAGAGAAAGAAAAACTTTCGCGGTAGAGAAATATTCTTATTGGGCGGCTTAAAGCCAAGTTGACTCACCAACTAATTACCTGAAAATTACGAGCCAAGATAAACATAAATAAAAACAATGATTAACCAAATTAATTAGGTAACGCTGAGCTTGGGGATTCGGAAAGCACTCGCGGCAGACTATCCAGAAGTTCAGTATTTCTTAATTGCAAGTCTCATTTACACCCTGTTTGGAAACTAAGTAACAGAATTGAATTGAATTCCATCCGGAATCGAATTAAATTCCTTAATTTGAAATGAGTTAGTAAATAATAGAATTGAATTGAATTGAATTTCTTGATTTTGAATCTATCAGAATTGAATTGATTTCTTATATTTTTAATATTTTATCATTCTTCAATAAAACTTAATATTTGACTAATAACTCTAAGTAACTCATGATAATAATATATGGTATATATAAAAAATAGAGCCTCAAATATTAATATAAGAAGTTATTTATTTTTGCAGCTTGAAATAATTAATATAAAATCACACGATAATAATTTTACGTGATTAATTTTACACCACTTGATGATACGGCGATGGAAGCACAGTTGAACTTCGGTGGTCGACGGTGGCAGTGAATGGACGACGGCAATGGAGGAGAGTGGCGGTAGTTTGAGTTTGGGGAATCGAAAAACACTCGCGGCGGACGGTCCAGAAGTTCATCATTTCTTAATTGCAAGTTTCATTTACCAAAAATTGAACTATAAGTGCCTGAACACAATTGAACGTCCTTACTACTACACAACACAAGAGAAGGGAAATCTCTTCCATATAATAGGTATTTGGAGGTTTAACTGTTCATTTATTATACTTGAATACTTTATAACTGATGTTGATATTCAATTTCAGAAATAGTTTAGCTATGTGTTCGATTCCATTCAAACATTATCTGCTGGGGGAAGAAAAAGAAAAAAATTAAAATAACGTGCTTTGGCTTAGCATGGATGCACACGAGTTGTTGAAACAAGACCTGAATTGATAATTAAAAATTTTGGATTACTGCAAATCCTCCAGTTGGATTGGTTGGATCTAGTGCGGGCGGTAAACGAATCTATTATTTACGGATAGATTTACTACGTCATCTTTGTTTACTGTAAAAATATAAAGTTGACTTCCTTATATAAATCATCAATGTGCGAGAGAAACTAGTTAAGGGAATTTACCCTGCATTTTGTTTCTGTCGTCTTCATCGTCGTCTAGCTCCGGGAAATGGCGGCGCGTGAATCCCATGCCTCTTGGCCAAGAGCTCAGCTGCTGTTCATCTTCATCCTTCCTCTGCTCCTCTTGCAAGGGAGGGTTGCAGCTCAAGCCGACGCTACGACAGACACAGACCCAAACGAAGGTACTTGTGGAGGCTAAACCTCTTATTTTGCCCTTTGTCAAGAAAGGGAATGGAAATTTTTGCCCGTGTAGGCACAAACCCTTTTCTAGGTTTTCTAAAGTATTTTAAAGTCTGTTCATCCCCTTTTTGTCAAAAAGGAACTCAGTAGCAGGATCTGAATACAACTTTTTTTTTTGCTGATTGTTTCTCTTCAGAAAAGAAGATTGCAGATGTATTTCTTTTGTTGGATTGCTTTCTGTTTAATCTCGCGCTGTAGTTTGTTGTCGTGATTCTATTTGTTCCAGATTTGATGATTGTTAGAGTAAAAAGAATGCATATCCTAGTTTTGCCTATGATAATTTTAACCAATACAACAACAACAACAAAGCTATACACTATTGTACTCGATCTTGTACTATATCCTCATCTATGATAATTATAAGCAAATGAGTTTCTGAAATATGATTTCTTCAATTTGGCACCGAGACGGTAGCTTTCAGTACCTTGATGCTGACTGACTTTTGATCTTCCAATACTAATCATTTGATTCCCTAATAATCCAAGTGCTATTCAACATAAATCCTATTTTGTGCACTAATTAGGTTGAACAAAGGTCATTTATCTTTCCGAGTGGGATTCTCGGTGGGTGTGAATCTTATAGTTTTGTTTTTTACTCTCTTTTTTTTGGTAAGAACAATTGAACTTACTTTGTGCAAATGGATGTAGTTTCGGCGCTGAACACTATCCTAGGGAGATGGGGTTTGACGGCATCATCTGCTTGGAATCACAGCGGTAACCCATGCACTGGTGTTGCCATCGATCAAACTCAAATCCAGAATCTCAACCCTGGAGTCAAATGCGATTGCACTTACAACAACAATAGCATCTGTCATATCACTCAGTTGTATGACACTATAATCTTTCTTGAGACTTGTTTAGAGTTCTTTTAACTTCCTGAATTCATCATTAAATTTCAAGCTAATTTACAGAAGTGAATCAACCAAACAAACTCTATATGCATCATCACTCTTGCAACTAGTTATTTTGTGTTCGTTGTTTGTATGTTTGCAGGAAGGTTTATGCCTTCAGTGTGAGCGGACCTATCCCCCAAGAGCTGCAGAACCTACCCTACCTCTTTGATTTGTAAGAACTACTTGTTTTTCTGAGATTATACAATTCAATGTTTGGACTTTGGACCTTCCAGACTTTTAAAAAATAATTTAATTTGTTTTGAATTAAAATTCAATGAATGTGAGGGGAAGGAACTAAGCGGGGGTTTGCATTAAAAAAAAATTAATTATGCTTTGGCTAAGACATGTTTCTGATACTACTTTGATATATCCATGTGTATTTCTATGGTATTATTTTTCTGGGATAGATAATAGTCTTCTTAGCTGACTACTTTAAAATAGCATGATCTGATGAACAAAAATCCCTTGTCCTTAATCTATAAGACAGTACTACTTCTATGATAATGAGAAGAAAAATGAGTGCGGCAAAGAGTGATAGTAACAATATAAGCTCTACTTTTGCAGAAATTTAGCGCAAAACTACCTGACCGGATCTCTGCCAGCTTTCCTAGGGAACTTGACTAACATGCAATACTTGTAAGGCTCTTTTGCACCTCAAGCATTGTTTTTCATCATCTTTGTATGTAATATGTTCCAATAACTAACAGAAGCCTAGGCATTAATGCCTTATCGGGGCCCGTACCACCACAACTTGGGAACCTTCGAAGACTCATCTCATTGTAAGCATTTTTTCATACCTTCCCTGATATGATGGTTCCTTCACTCTTATTCTAATAACAACATGCTCTAAAAGTGATTAAGAATTTGAAATATCTCGATTGGCCTATTTTTAGAATTTCTAAAAACACATGAAATGTCACTTGCAGGAGTATTTCAACAAATAACTTCAGTGGTTCAATCCCTCCTGAGTTTGGGAATTTCAGAAACTTAGAACAATGGTTAGATTTTGATTAAACCTTCAACTTGCCCTCAATCTATGAAATTCAGCACATAATTATTTCTTTTTCCCCACCATTGCCAATTGGCAACAACAATCTTATGTGTTCTTCCTTCTGAATGCTGATACGTAGGTACGTCGATAGTTCCGGACTTAGTGGTGAGCTACCACAAAATCTATCCAATCTCAGAAATTTAAGGATAGTGTAAGTTCCTTGGAATGACCGATTTTGATATATGCAAATATTTATAGCTGCAGCTAATAGTAATGCAATATGCAATACGTTATTGTTTCAGGTGGGCTTCGGACAATAATTTCACCGGAAGAATACCTGATTACATTGGGACATGGACAAACCTAACAAGCTTGTAAGATTTATTAAATAATTCTAGAATGCTCTTTGTTCACTTAAAAATTTGCTTTCACCAACATTTGTTTTTATTGTAGGATATATACTACAAACATAATCTTTCATTGTATTCATAACAAAGATGAACCATGTCAACAACATGTTAATCTTCCATTCTTAATGCAGGAGGTTCCAAGGCAACTCCTTTCACGGTCCAATTCCTTCAAGCTTTGCCAACCTAACTCAAATGACTGATTTGTGAGTGTTCGTTTTGTGATTCCTGTAGAACTACAGGATTTCCCTTTGAACTGTTAGCTACACCAATAAGGGATCAAGTTTTTGAAGATTTACAAAGTATATGTTTTCTTTCTTATTAACAAACTACTAAATTTGTTGGTGGTACAGGAGAATAGGCGATATCGTGAATGGGAGCTCTTCATTAGACTTCATTGGTAATATGATATCTCTAAGCACCTTGTAAGATCCTGGACAACTTTGAGCTTCACAATTGACCTTCACAATTGACCTTCACTTTCCTGTCTTGTGATATCTTACATTTCTCTCTTAAATAGGGTACTAAGGAATAGCAAAATTTCTGATACAATTCCATCGAACTTTCAGCGATACAATGGATTAACTTTGTTGTAAGATTCTTAAGCTATGTTGGTATTATAATAATGAACTTGATAGTTAGTGGATTAGCCTATTTCAGCATTTTAGACCATCTATTTATATGCAATGTGCTTATATTTCTCCAATATTTTCTTATACAGAGATCTGAGCTTTAACAACATAACTGGCCAAGTTCCTCAGTCGCTCTTCAATCTGAGTTTGCTTGCTTTCCTGTGAGAAAAAGTTCCATTATCACTTCAAAATTTACGATCACGATGCCAATTTGGTCAAATGTTAAATGTTTCAACATACTTCTTAAATATTTCTTTTATCAGGTTTCTTGGGAACAACAGCCTCACGGGTTCTTTACCTCTACAAAAGCGCACTGCACTAACAAACATGTATCATGCCTCTATGTGCTTCTATTGATCGGACTTCTATTCGTTTACATGATCCTAATAAAGCATGCCACTTTGTTTCTTTGCAGAGATTTATCGTACAATCAATTATCAGGAAGCTTTCCATCTTGGGTTAGCCAAGGAAACTTGCAATTGTATGTTGAATGATTGATTTGTTATCTTCAGTAATTAAATATGCAACACTCGTTTTAGCAAACATTGTAAATTAATTTGACAGGCTTGAAAGCACCATTTTCATTCCTTTTTGCCTAAAGCTTTATGCTATTTTTTTTTGTCCAGGAATTTGGTGGCAAACAATTTTGTGATCGATGATTCCAACAGCAACTTGCCTTCAGGGTTGTACTGTCTTCAGCGCAATATTCCATGCCATCGTGATTCTCCGATCTGTGAGTATTCCAAAAGAACCAATAAAACATTTCTGTATCTTCTCACCTAACCATAATCTTTCACTTCAGATTCAAACTTTGCGATCAAGTGTGGTGGCAGTAGAGCAATAACATCTTCTGATAACACTGTCTATGAGATTGATAATGCAAATCTCACAACTGCATCATACTATGTGACCGATACAACCAGATGGGCTGTTAGTAGTGTTGGGCGATTTATGGACTCATCTGCTCCTGCTTATGTGATGACCAGCCAATCTCAATTTCTAAATACTCTAGACTCAGAATTGTTTCAAACTGCAAGGTTGTCTCCATCTTCACTGAGATACTACGGTCTTGGCCTTCAGAATGGAAACTATACTGTTAGGCTTCAGTTCGCTGAGACGGATAGTGCATTCCCTGACTCGCCTACTTGGCAAAGCTTGGGTAGAAGGGTCTTCGATATTTATATTCAGGTATGAGAGCCACAATTCTTACTCCAATGATAACACTTCTTCAATACACGATGCAGAAAACATTCAAGCATTGTGAAAGAGAACTAAGTTATTACTCCCCTATTTGTCTATTCTGATATAGAATGATCAAAAAGAGAGAGATTTTGATATAAAAAGGCAGGCTGGCAGCAGATCCCTTGTAGCTGTATCGAGGGAGTACACTGTTCCGGTGACAGATAATTTCCTCGAAATTCATTTTTTTTGGTCCGGCAAGGGTACCTGCTGTATACCAACACAAGGATACTATGGCCCATTGATTTCAGCTATAAGTGTATCTCCTGCTGGTAGTAACTTGCACAATTTTGGCTAGTTTTCTTTTCTTCGGCAACTCCTAACATGTTAGTGTTACTATGCAGACTTCCGTCCTAGCGTATCAAACAGACTGCCAAGTTCAAAGAAAAACCGTGCCCGTTTGATTGTGGGTATTTCAGTTGGAGTTGTTGTTCTAGGATTGTTGGCTCTATGTGGAATTCTTTTTATGAGACAGAGAAAAAGAAGGTTAAATGAAGAAGCAGGTAACAAATATTCCCTTGCAACTCTGCTGCTATGAATAACATTAGTTAACTGATTGATCCAATTGTTTCGTGCTTCACAGTGTTAACAGGACTAGATGTGAAACCTTTCACCTTCAGTTATGCCGAGCTAAGGGCTGCAACTGAAGACTTCAGTTCCTCTAACATATTGGGGGAGGGAGGATTTGGCCCGGTGTTTAAGGTTCGGCTTTGTTTGTATTTTTATCATTAGCACCTAACTTGTCAGTGACCTCTGAACAAATACTCAATCATGCAGGGGCAACTGCCTGATGGAAGAGCAATAGCGGTCAAGCAACTCGCAACGTCGTCTCATCAAGGAAGGGGCCAGTTCTTGACTGAGATTGCCACTATATCCGCTGTGCAGCACCGTAATCTCGTAAAGTTGTATGGCTGCTGTGTTGAGGAAGAGAAGAGAATTTTGGTCTATGAGTACATGGAAAATAAGAGTCTAGACCAAGCAATTTTTGGTATAGTAGACACAAGGCATTCATATAATATACTGTGCATTGCTCTAGTGATTACAATGCTATCAAACATTTCTGGATTGCAGGGAAAAGCAGTTTGCATCTCGATTGGCCAAAGAGATTTGATGTATTGCTCGGGGTAGCAAGAGGTTTAACCTATCTGCACGAGGAATCGAGAGTGCGGATCGTGCACAGAGATGTGAAGGCTAGTAATATTCTACTGGATGTTGATCTCAACCCAAAAATCTCAGATTTTGGTTTGGCAAAGCTCTACGATGACAAGATGACTCACATTAACACAAGGGTTGCTGGCACAATGTAAAAATCACTTTTTTTTTTCCTTTCCTTTCAAATTTTTTCTGTAGCATTTGTTATTGTTAGAAACCTTTGTTTTAGTGGCTATTTGGCACCGGAGTACGCGATGAGGGGGCATCTAACAGAGAAAGCTGATGTTTTTGCGTTCGGAGTGTTGGCTTTAGAGATCGTCAGCGGAAGACCGAACTCTGATCAAAGCCTTGAGCATGACAAAGTTTATCTTCTAGAATGGGTACGCCAACATACATTTCGTTTTTCAATCGTATCGGTTTATAGCTGAACATTTCTGATATGAGCATATGGTACTTTAGCTTGGCTATGTTCTACCAATCATCAAGTCTTCTAATATCTCAGGCTTGGACTCTACACGACAAGAAGCTTGAACTGGAATTAACTGATCCAGAGCTAACATCATGCAATGAGAAAGAGATTCGCCGGGTCATTGGTATAGCTCTGCTTTGCACCCAAGGGTCGCCCGTGCATCGGCCACCGATGTCGAGGGTCGTGGCCATGCTAGTAGGAGATGCTGAAGTAGCAGATGTCACCTTGAGGCCTAGCTACTTGACTGACTGGCAATTCAAGGATGGAACCAGCAGCTTTACAGCCAACTACTTCGACTCTTCTGCCCAAAGATCTGCAAATAATTTCGCATCTAATGCGGAAACAACGGTTAACTGGGAAAGCATGCCTTTGTCCTCAAAATTATATGCAAACACCGGCATTGAGGAGGGAAGATGATTCTTCGTTACCGGGGAAGTATATCTGTATATGTACAGTTTAGAGTTTTGTAAATGCAAGAGTGCCATGAGACAGTCGTTAGCATAGTGTTTGTGCCTTCATATTTGTTGAGAATCATTATCCTCATTCTGTAAAGATAGTTTGTGAGTTCATGTTTGTTAAATAAATGTATTCATTGTCATGTTTCACATAAATTGGTGTATGTTCATTCCATGGAAAAGTATTTGACATCTCAATCTTGAGCAGATAATGAATTTCAATTACTAACTTAAAGTTCTTTGAAATGGCAATGGTGAGATTATACCGTTGGTCGATATATCGGTATTTTATGAATTAAAGTGAAATAGCGAAGAACATGTATTCTTAGTAATATGGAATTAATCACCAAATTAATAAGTAAGATCATAACTCAAGAGTATTTCTAATAGATAGTAAAATCTTAACTTATTCAATTTTAATTGTTGAATTAATGATGTAATTACATGAGATTGTCAAATAGAAATGAAAGTTAAGTGACATGGTAGTTTCTTTTAGATATTTTAGTTAAACGACATGGTGAGTGATTTGTTAGATCGATGAATTAAAAATATGTTTATTAATTAAACATCAGTAAATCTAATTGGATGAAAAGTGTAATGTTAATAGAATTAGACTCGAATAAATTAGAAGAATTATAATTTATCAAAATTACAATGAAAAATAAAATAAAATATGTCAGACTAATATGTGTATTATACGATGACAATGTCATCATGGACTAGCCAACTATCCATCCCTAGGGATAGTTTAACAACATGTGTATTATACATATGATAAGTAATCATTAAATTTTTATTATGAAAAAAATTTAAAAGATTATATTATTTAATTATAAAATATAATTATTTTATTATTATCTGAAATAATTATAGCTAATCTAATATAGACGTTTAAATTATGAAAAAAAATAAATTTTTAATTAAACTTTCCAATCTTGGCGCCACAACAATTTCATAAATGAAAATTTAAAATATAAAGGAGAAAAATTTTAAGAAATTTTATTGTATTTCTGATCGAGAGTTTACAAAGTATATATAAATCAATTACAAAGCAATCATCTTACAATTACAATTGATTCTATGTAAAATTATGACTAATTGATTCTTGTATAATTTATTTACATAGATACAAAG
>JBAMIB010000097.1:541824-552335 GCA_037177415.1 Kaempferia rotunda | reverse complement strand
TTCTTCTTTCTCATTCATTTCAACTCCTTTCTTCTTCATTCTTCTTCCTACTTATTCCCCTCACCTAAGAGCTTCCTTTTCCTCCTTAAAACCTTCAAGAATTAACCTAGAGATCCCTTCTCTTTCTTAGATATAGATCTATGTTTCAAAGAGAGATCATTTCTTTTTCTTGAATAAATTCTTCTAGATCTAACCTCCATCATGTTTAACATTTTGAAGAGACTTGCAGGGGATCAAAATCTACCGATGGATCCGATGAAGGGAGGGATCTAATCAAGGAGAAAGGTAAAGGTGTTGCGACGTCAATAAGCAAAGCAAATGGAAAATGGGTGGCACGTGACAAAGGTAATAACAATGATTTCAGCATTATTTTTCACAATGAAAATCAAAAAGCTCATTTTGACATGCTTGTTTCTAGATGAATTGTTTACACTAGATACCTAGATCCATCTATTATTGAAACTTTGGGTATTAAGGATGATGTGGATTGGTTAATTAATAACCTTAACATGAATGATATTATGTACCATCACTATCCAACCTACCCACGTCTAGTGCTCAAATTTTTGAGCTCTTTAGAGTCTAATTTTACATCAGATGATGATCATGAGGATCACATTAACTTTAGACTCATGAATTTTGATTACCAATGGACACTATATGAATTTAATAATTATTTTGGTTTAATAGGAAGGGTATCCCATGAGTTTGATTGTGGTTTCAGTAGTCATAAATTTTAACAAGACTTATTGGGATTGGGGGAAGGATATGAGACCTCTAGGTCAAAAGCTTCTAAAATACAAAACCCTGTCTTCCGTTACTTACATCGTGGTTTTCAGAAAATCATCTTTGGTAGAGGTGAAAATGATGGGGTTGTGAAAAGGGTGGAACTTTATTTGCTTTGGGCCATGGTGAACAATGTTGAATTTGACATTGGTTATCATTTCCTTTAAATCCTCATTAGAGCAAGCAAAGCTAGCTTGAGTATGATTGTACTTGGAAATTAGTTTCTATCATTGCTTATAATTTAGAATGTGACTGATCCGGATATTATAGGGAGGAGAAATATCTAGCAGAAAGGGCTTAGTCAGCTGTAACAGTGAGCATTACAAGAGCATCAGGTGGCAAAGAGGGACACGCCCCCAAGGGTCAGGCAGGCGTAAAGAGGCCCGGTAACTGCCGGGTACAAAGAGTCCCGAGCACTACTCGGGAAAATAGAGGCCAGAGTAAACACACCTCGAGTACCACTCGGGGATACAAAGTCCCGAGTAAAAGCACTCGGGCACTGGAGACCCTGTATATTACTCGGGCATCTACATATAAGGAAACCACTCTATATTAAGCATGGGCCCGCTCATAGAAGGACCAATGCGATACTCCCCCGGAAATTCCAGTATTTATTATTAAAAATAAGGGGGAGATTATATTAAGGAATCGCCTTCGTTGTTATATGGCAATAAATATTTGAAATAGAAAATAAGGAAAGATTCGAAGAAGTTATTTCTTATATTAATAGATTCCTAATATTTTGGGAAATAACGCCAAGTCAACCCTAGCGGCAAGGAAGGAGATGACAGCCGTCTCTATATAAGGAGGGGCAATCACGTTAGCCAGAGATCCAAGTTCCTTTTATGCAACTTCTCCCTCTCATTGATTCTTCCGGTGGCTTCCCTCTAACGATCGTGTTAATCGTGCAGGTTCTCTTTTTTCCTCCTTGTTATCCCCCTCCACCTCAGCGGCTTCGTGTGCGTTCCTGGAGCCGGTCATCCACGTCGCTCTACGCCGGAACATGTACATTTATTATTATGAAATTATATATATGCTTCTGCTAGCTTGATCAGGAATAGATAATTTAAATCGCCGGAATCGTTTAAGAGGCTTACTAATTTCCAACAATCCCTTCATTATCAATCCATTTGCTATTACAGCTAAGATATATTATTGCAATTGCACACTTTACCTTCACATTTCACACCCATAAAAGATAATAATCTTTCCATAAATCAAAATCAACACTTTAATTGTTCCAATATAATATTATTTGATTCTCGAGAGCAAGCAAATTGATTGAATTAACAAAGTTTAAACTAATTCAATAGATAAACAAAATATCAGCTGATCTTGTTAGTAAGCTGAGTTAGTGGACACCGAGGAGTACCTTACATAGTCATACAAAAAGGTTATTGATGCGAAAACACACATAGATCTGCACACCAATAGACAAGTAGACAACGTTAGCGACCAAACAGTAGTCGCCGCCCTTTGTTTGGTCCTCCGACACTCAAGTTAGCTCAAGGTGTAGTTGAGGAAAGATTTCGGTAGAATAATGGTGTAGAATAAAGATTTTCGCGTACCTTTGGCCTTCGGGGAAGGTTATGTTTATACCTGTAGAGATTAGGGTTTTGCGGGACAGGTGTCACACATGCATTGATTTCTTTCTTCTTTGGCTTTTCTTTAAATGGGTTGCTCATGATTGTAACTGCCACATGACTGCGCCTAATAGTCTTCTTAGCTGGCAGAGAATATTCTATGACATTCCGTTATACTAAGCGACTGAGGACTCTTGTCTTCTTTTACCGATCGGACTTCACCATCGTGGTTGCTAGCCACGCGATCCGATCGGTTATTGACCTTGGCGAATGAGCTTCGCCGGTCAGCCTATCAATGTGGAGAAGAATTTTTGTATTTGGAGGGAGATGTTGGAGGCGTCTTCTGTAGATGAGGTGTACGATCGACACTTATGTCCGCTCGACCGATGTGTTCTACGGGCCTTACCCCTCAGTCAGTTCAGATTTGCTGATCTGGCTCTCCTGGACACCAGTGTAACTTAGCACATTCCTTGACTTGACCAAAACTTTTCGTGCTGATCTGGTGTCTATGTTGATCAGCCCTCGCCGACCGGATCACATGCCTACTCCTCAAGTCTAATCGAAGGAGGTTGTAATGTCGACTAACTGGACGCTTGTATAGCCTTGTTTGATCCTTTGTCGACCGATTGGACGTTTGTATATCCAGACCTGCTCTTCTACCGATCGGCTGGACTGACGGAGGTGATCGAAGAAATCCTTGTGTAATTGTGTATTCAACAGGATCTAGCTGATTGACTGAATGTTGATGTTAATTGAAAGAGATTTATCTATTTGGTCGAGTGGCTGATTGCCCAATTTCTTCTTAAATATGGTCGGTCGAGCACGTGCTAGGAATTCCAACCGCCATCACCGTTGCGTGTCAATACCTTTCTCAGCGGTTGTGCCAAATTTTAGTCATTCATCCATTAATGATGAGCACGCCGCTCACATTTTCCAATTGTAGGGCACGATTCCTCGAATCCCTACATTTAATTCTTCCGTACAGTCTTTGACATGTGTCATGATCAGACAGGGAGAATATGTGAGAGTGACGTGCGACTGTAGCCATATCTTCTGACAACTGTCGGCTGTCATTTCGATTACAGTGCTTTTGAAGTTGACGATCCAGATCGTACCTCATTTGTTGCACCAACCAATCAGACGGTCGGCAAGTGAGCAGCACATGCTTTAAAAGTGGAGGCCTCCGCCTCATTTACTACTCTTCATTTAGGGTTTTCGATTCTCGTTGCTTCTTCTTCCACCGTGACTTCGCCGGCGTTTCCTTCGATTAGTCTCTCCGTCGACAACTTTCAACAGTACTTCAATCTTCTTCATTCTCCTTTCGTAAGTCATAAGTCCATCACCTTTCTTTCTATGGTCTTCTTTTTTCCTTTACAATGTCATGATCTGTGTCCTCCCCCGTGCCAGGCTTTTGGTTTTCATCCGCTATATCAGATCTAAACCGCGGCGATATAGAACAGATTAAGCTATCCTTTAAACTTCCTGATGATTTCCAG
Organism: Kaempferia rotunda; assembly: GCA_037177415.1. Classification (NCBI taxonomy): domain Eukaryota; kingdom Viridiplantae; phylum Streptophyta; class Magnoliopsida; order Zingiberales; family Zingiberaceae; genus Kaempferia; species Kaempferia rotunda. The sequence goes on along the minus strand of JBAMIB010000097.1, from coordinate 548,470 downwards.
TATATTATACCTTTGGGCAATCATCGCCCTCATTGTCCTCCCATGGGATACGTGCCTTTCTTTAGGGATCAATTTTTATCTGGTTTACGTTTTCCCGTTCATCCTTTCATCGCGGAGGTCTATAGATTTTACCACATTCCTTTTTCAATTGCTTGGCATCCCCCTCCGAATGAACATTTTCCAATATTTCTTTTATCCCAAACTATCTGAGACAGGTGCTTTTCTTTTCCAAGGGCGATTGGGCTTTGTTTTTCTGAAAAAATTACCTACTTCCAACAAGGGTTAGAAGAATCATTACTTTTTTGTCTGCCCGGTTCAGCCCTTTAATTTCCAGACCAAATTGGAAACCGCTCTTCCCGTTCAGACAAAACAACCCAAGTCTTATAAGTATGATCCCAACTTCCTTCAATCGGCTCAGAAATTATCTGGACAAGTTTGCGATGCCATGAAATTGCTGGAAGAGGGGGTGCTATATATCTTCGGCATTAGTCTGATCAGAATGCCACTCTCCGACAGCTTCAGTAAGTCACTCGGCTCAACTGGTAGTCTTTTTTGTTAACTGATTTCAGCTTCTGTAATTTACAGGTCAGGTAATCATGAAGGCACGCTTTGGTGGCATATCCAAGTGCCTGGACAAGGAGGCTCTGGAGAGGAAAGAGGGCGGACCTGTCGAACAGTCGGGCGAAGTTGGAGGTAGCCACGGTCAATCGGGGTAAGCTAGTCGACTGTCGGGCAGTGATGCTACTGCCAATACTAAAGAACTTCCTCCAGCTCGAATGTCCATGGTCCTAGAGCAGGTCCTGTCCAGCTCTTCAACCTTGGATGATGTTCCTCTTTAGGAATGCAAGAAGCACCGAGTGGGTTTGCCCAACGTCAAATCTGCCAGCACCCCAACGTGCAAAACTTCACCCTCTTGCAATGCTTCACCTTCAGCTACGCATGCGTCACCCTCAGCCCGTGCAACCTCATCCGCACTGGCGTCTCAATCCGCTCTGGCTTCTTCGTCCGGCCGGGCCTCTTCACCGGTCCGGGAGGCCACTCAGACATCTCCTCCAGCCCGAGAAGAGGGGGTGGTCTATTCACCTCCTCGCTTGGCGAAACCGGTCTCCTTCATTCCGCCTCAACTGACTGAGTCACCCACTCGGCCACCTGAAGAATTGGCTCCCCGATGGCCCAAGAGCAATCAACCAACCTCCTCCGATCGGCCAAAAGGGAAGGAGGTCGTTCTTGCATCCATCAAGTCCAAGGGTAAGCAGGCAGCTCCTTCTACTCCCTCGAAAGGGAAGGAGGTTGTCCCCACTCCCAGCAAGTCCAAAGGCAAGTTAACCGATCATGAGGCCGGCCAAGAAAGGGTCTCAAAAATGATTTATGCGGCCAAACCATCTCGCACCCGACGATTCAAAACTATAATCCGTCTGCTGGGTCAGGAACAACTATTTGCTCATAAGGGGATAATCACCTCCCCTGAAGAAGTTTTAAAAGTGAGCGGCCCAGAGGCAGACGCGTTTGCTTCGGCTCAAGCTTTTGTCGACTCCCTGTCAGTGCATGCTCATCTCGATCTGATGAACCAGAGTTCAACTGGGGTAACCATTTTTGACTACAGCTTTAGACATGCCTGTACCTTCATCACCAACACTTATGATCTCATGCAGCATTGGATCAACATGTCTCCATTTTTCCTTAAGATGGCTAAGATATATAGGGAGTATGAGCATCTTCGTAAGGAGCATCAGAACTGTGGCACTAGCGGATCGGCAAATCGGCAGTAGGAGATAAACCAACTGGAGCAGCAGCTGGCGAGGGAGAAAAAGAAAACTGCAAGTTTAGAGAAGTAGATCGGGCAGCTAAAAATGAATCTGAAAAATGTCCAAGGAGCGACAACGGCCGAAGCTACTTGCCATCATCAAACTGCTTCTAAGTTAGAAGAGAAAGAGACTGAGTTGAGGGTGATCAGTCGGCAGTTAAAAGATTTGGAGCTTAATACTGTTGTCGATCTGGAGAAATTGGCCAAAAAGAGTGCAAAGCAAGAGTCTAGCATCTAAAGTGGCTGAGCTGCAGGAACAACGACTATGCTCTGAGGAACTTTCTCAAATTCTTGCCTCCCGGGATGCAGAGCTGGAGAAGCAGATAATTAGTCTGGAGCAAGAACAAAAAGTCGCCTTATTGCAGGCCGCTCATGAAAAATATCAGAGTGAAGAATCCGATCGGCTGACAGCGGTCAGGAAGGCCTTTCTAGACTCCGATGATTTCCATGACCAGCTAGCCGAACGACTGATCGAAGCTATCCGCTTCGGCATTGAAGGATCCATTGATCAGCTTAAGCAGTCCAGATTGCTGGATCAATCGGTCCACTATACTTCCATCCCGGTGGAAAAAATCTCCGACACTCTCCCTGAAGCATTTATGGAGACTTTCAAGTAGCGATCTTTCTCCAGTTAACCTTACCAAGACCTCCTACTAAATTTACTATCTGATTTGTCTGTAATATTTTTGGATATTCGGCTGCTCGGGCCATGACACTTGCGACGCATTTTTCATATTACTTGCACATTTTCATGATATTGCTAGTAGACTTTTTGTATGACTAATGCCCAATCTGCTCGTGTAGTCGGTCGACCACAAAAGACTTAGGGGCATTATATTTAGCATGGTTAAGCCTACCAATGATAGGTATACTTATCCAGACGTTACCTTGTATATAATCTTTGTAGGCGCACGTTGAGCACTAAGCCGATCACTCAGCTAGTGCATTTGGCTCGGTCTAATCGGTACATTAGAAAAATTTCATCTGCTGAATTCTAACTTGATCTCTACTTATCATTCGAAGGTACTTAAGTTATATATATATGTATATCTAACAAGCGCTTACCTCACAGAGGTAGCTTTGTGCCTTGGGCGAACTTTAGCCTTCACTTGAGGATTGAAACTTAACATCTGCAGTGACAGGTCAGACGGCGATAGGTCAGACGGCGTGAAGTATCCTCACTTATAACCCGGAGTTAATCGGCTCGGAAGTCTAGAAATTTTTAACGTCCGGCGGTGACAACTCGGACGACGTGAGTTGTCCTCACTTAAAACCCGGTGGTGAATCGCTCGGGAGTCTGGAAGTTTAATGTTCGGCGGTGACAGCTAGGATGGCGTGACGTGTCCTCACTTATAGCCCGGCGCCGAACCGCTCGGGAGTCTGAAATTTTAACGTTCGGCGGTGACAGCTCAAATGACGTGAGGTGTCCTCACTTAAAACCCGACACTAAACCTCTCGGGAGTCTGGATTTTAACGTCAGACGCCGACAGTTCATACGGCATGAGGTGTCCTCACTTATAACCCGGCACTGAACCGATCGGGAGTCTAGAAGTTTAACATCCGGCGGCGACCGGTCGGACAATTTTTTGGTCCAAAATAAATTTAGATATCTCCACATTGGCATGATATTATCCACTTTTGGCCTAAACCCTCATGGTTTTGCTCTTCGGCTCTACCCAAAAGATCTCATACCAATGGAGATATCTTTCTCTTAGAAACCCATGATCTTTCCCATGTATTTTTAATGTAGGACTATATTTGCAACCTTGCAACCCAACAATCCCCCCTTAAACAACCGAACATAGACCCCCTCAAGTCCGATTCTTGACCCACCAGGACTTCCTGCCCCTCGGTCTAGCCGACCTACTAGGACTTCCTTGCCTAGCCACAACTAGGACTTCTTGCCTGTTATCTAGTCCTCTAGATTCAGACCTTAGAGCCCTCAATCCTTTGTTAGAAGACAACATTTTACTAACATGATTCGATCAGATCATAAATCTTATGCAAAGTCGGCGATTAGTCCTTCTAGCAGTCTGAGCTCTGATACCAATTGTTAAGTCCAAAAGAAATTTAGATATCTTCACATTGGCATGATATCATCCCCTTTGGGTCTAAGCCCTCATGGTTTTGCTCTTAGGCTCTACCCAAAAGGTCTCATACCAATGAAGATATCTTTCTCATATAAACTCATGATCTTTCCAATATATTTTCAATGTGGGACTATGGTTACAACCTTGCAACCCAACAATCCTCCCCTCAAATAAAGGATCACAGACCACCTCAAGTCTGATTCTCGATCCACCAGAACCCCCTTCCCCTAAGTCCATCCAGCCTGCTAGGACTTCCTGTCCCTCGGTTCAACCGACCTATTATGACTTCCTGCCCCTCAGTCTAACAGGTGAGACCTTTGTCGAGCAGTACTTGCCAGGTGGTCCTCGTACGAACCGAGTTTGGCCGAGAGAGGAGCCAACTGAGCGGTCGTTCGGCGATGCGCTTGGTTGATGTCCTGGCTTACTCGATTTGGTGACACATTTTTAGCCGAGAGATGACTGAGCAACCATTCAGCGACTCGCTCGATTGACATATTCTGGTTCACTCAGTTTGATGACACATTTACTGTTATCCTTGATATTGAAACTCGAGATCCGACCAAACGGTCTGCTTCGTCAGTCTGTAGCGTAATGACTCACTCAAAAAGGTCGAATGAGTGAACCGCCCACTCTGTTAGCTGGCCAGTGTCCTGCCCGATCCTGGCTTGGGCATGGATTCGGCAAGGCGTTCGGCCTATACATATCTGACTACTTGGTCTACTCGTATGTCATTTGAGCAGCCTACTCAATCGTTGACTTGACTTTCGCAGTACTCACCTATCCATCGCATTAAGAAACTTTCTAGGTCGCATCATAACCCTCATGCTGAATGTTCAGCTACTATCATTTATATTTAAATGAAGTTTTTCCTGCTTTATCGTTGTTAACCAAGTTTTTTTTTATCTTCCTCTTCCTTTATTAATAAGCATATTTGTTATCATCGCACATCACCTAACCAGAACATTTATTGAACGCTTAGTACATGCTCATATTATCTTAAACTAGATTCTTGAAGTTTTTCCTCAATAAACGCAACTCCAATTTTCTCTCAAATGTTTTTATTTCTGAGATGTCCATCCTCATATATCCACCCATCCACCTTAACATCCTCTTCTGTGCGACTCTCATCTTTATAACATAGCAAGTCTAAGGGTGTGTTTGGTTCAAATTTATAATTGATAACCTTAGTTATCTCTCGGAGGTTATCGTTGATAATCTTGTTTGGTTTAGGTAATAATCAATTCCCAAGTAATGAAGGATGTCCGCCACATCACTAAACGTCAGCAAAAAGGGGAATCTAATTACCTCGAAAGCCTAAGATTTTTCTAGATTCAGGTTAACAAAAAAGAAATTTCCAAAACTATCCTCGCAGTTGTGTGCACAAAAAAGAGGGGAGGGATGGACAAAGGGGATGACTCGTTTTTTGTACGCCGACTATCGGCGATGGTAAGGGGTTGGTCGGCAATGGCAGCAACGCCAACTCACGGCAGCAACGGCTGGCAATAGCGCCACTTCTCCTTTCCCTCTCCGACGACACCCAAGGCGAAGAGGGAGCGGCAGTTTGCGGACTACTAGTGATGGGTAGGCATCGGCCAGCGACGACGACGACTCGCGGCGGCGGCTCACGGCGACGGCGGCGTCTCGCGGCGGCAACGACGGAAAGCAGCTGTGGCGAGAGTGGCACGAATGAGGGAGAGAATCGACACAGTAATAAAATAAATTAACAACAGGCGCAAGAAAAAAACACATTGAATTAAAAATTTTAAGCTCAAATAAGATAATTATAATAAGTTTTGTTTTACCAGGGGTAATATAGTAAAATCAAATAAATTTTGCCGCATTACCTAAGATTGAAGCAAACAACATTAGGTTATATTTTATTATTCGTAAGTTATACATGATAATTTAAACAAAACACACACTAAGTGTCATTTTGTAAAACTTCTCTTTACAAAGAAGATCGAACGTCCTTCATTTTTAAGTATTATGTGTATATCCTATGTAAAACATTTTTATCAACTCTAGAGTTGTAAGTGATCCAAACGTTCGTGAACAAGCTTGGTGTTCGGCTTGATAAGAGCTTGTTTATGTTCGTTCAATATATACAAGATCAATTAAATAAACAATCTTGAGCAGCTCGTTAAACTAAACAAACAAGCTTGAACACATATGTGTTCAGCTCGTTAACGTGCATGAATAGCGTTCGTGAACAATGTTCGTAAACCATGTTTATTAATAAAATTCTTATCAACATACTAAATAAACAAAAATAAAATAAAAATAAACAAATAAGTTTGAATTATCAAGCTCAATAATCAATCAAACAAACAAAAATCTCAAACAATCAAACAAGATTAAATTGAAAGCTCGATAACATCTAAACGAATCAAGCTCAGACCATGCTCAAGCCAAGCTTGAATTGAGAGATCAATAACTTTTAAACGAACCAAGCTCAAGCCAAGCTTCAAACAAACTCAAGCTTATAAAAATAAACCAAGTTAAGCTTTAATATTTCAAAAGTTTGGTTCATTTTAAGCTTGACTCAGCTTGATTACCTTATCAAACAACCTTGAACACCCCAAAACTCAACTCGGCCCGGCTTATTTACAGCCCTAATCAACTCCTCCATCATTTTGCAAAATGATGCTCGATACTTAAACCTCTTAGTTATTGATAACTCATCATCTCATAACTTAATAATTACCTTGTTACATGTATAACTACTTAAATTTCATATATTATATTTTTATTC
>JBAMIB010000097.1:445502-457568 GCA_037177415.1 Kaempferia rotunda | reverse complement strand
AGCAACCATGAAAAGACCAATGTAACTAAGGCTTTTAAGAAGTTTGATCACTAAGAAAGTCATAAGGGAAGTTATCCCTAAAGTGGACCATGAGAAATTGAGTGTGACCAAAGCTTCAAAGAAACATATATAAAAAAAGTCAATAGGAAGGTACTGATGGAAGTTATTCCTAGTGAATACCTAAAACACTCAAGGAGCACCAACAGATTTTGGGTTCCTAAGAGTGTCTTCTCTACACCCTAGATGATCTTAGAAAGTGTCAACTCCAATTGGAAGGGTAGTCAACCCAACTTTAATGAAGTTGTCACTTTGGGACTTTTTAAAGATTTTATTACTCATTGAAAATGAAAGGTTTACAATGTTACTCTTTGGAAAAGTAAAATATGTCAAAATTTGAAGACTTGGACTTAATTTAAATTGGCACAATTAAATTAAAAGTTAAAAAAAAATGTCAGATTGGGAGTTTGGTATTTTCAATTGGAAGAAAAAGGATTCTTCTAGCTTTAGCAATTGGTTTAAGACTAAAGATACTTAGATAGATAGTCCAGATATTTTCTTCTATGATAAATTGTCATGCTTTTTTTGCCCATAATATATCATGACATCATATTTTACATTCACAATTATATAAAGATAATATATGTCATGTCATACATACATCATGCTCATGGTTCGCAAATGTTCATGATTCTCCTAAGGGGTAGATACTCATGGTGAAGATTGTTGAAGTAATTGGCTTGTATTTGGTTGACACAGGCTACGCACGGCCTAGCCATGTCAAACCGATATGGGCAGGGGCAATGGACATGACCTAGCAATGTTCGGATCTAAGAGAAAACTCGGTCGCACCGTGTTGGAGGCACCGAGAGTTACAATATTTTAGGTTTACTTAGTATTTTTTTATCCAAAATACCATGTATGACTTGGGATATATAAGTAAATATGATTATTATAACTCTAAACCTAATTCTAACATAGAGTTATACGTTATTGCCGTTTGTGGAGTAGACACATCGCCGAACTATGATAATTCATTGTCACCTCTCTCAATTCTTCTTCCTCTTCAATTTCTTCATCAGTAATTCTTCTCGTTCGCTGCGGCACAACAATCCATTTCCCTTAATGCAGAAAACGTCAAGGTTGCCCTAGCTACAGTGTTAGCCTTCATTATCGCTGACAGCCCTAGCTATAAGTTTCCCTATCTATTATATATGAATTGAACAGATAAGGGAGCACACAGTAGGCCTGCTAAATGGCCATTACTGGAAGGAGCTATAAAGTCAGACATCAACTTGCACCATTAATTATTGGTCATGCACGACGTTTGCAGATAGAGGAGAGCCAGCCATCAAAACAAATAAATATAGATGATTTGCCCTATAAAAAGGGCTATGCTTGAGGGTTGTCTCAAGCCGGGGATCAAGATAGATCTACAGATCAAACATCAAGAGCAATGGGAGAAGAGAGAGAGTACAGCCTCAGCTAAGTAGAGAGTCGATCTCTGAATTAAGGCTGTACCCTCTCTCTTCTTCTCTTGCTCTACCGATGGATATTACATAAATATACAGCCACACAAATTGAGTTCTATATTGTGTGGAGTGGTATGTAACAGTCAGTGTACTTGCGATTTTGAGTGTTTGCAAAGTTCTTTGTGTGAGCTAATTATTAACATTTGCACTTGCAGCTCTTGGTACCAACCACTTGAAAATTTCTTCTTGTTGAATATTTCAGAAGTTTTGATTTATTTTTTTTTTCCTTCTCTATTAATTGCATTGCTTCCTCAGTTTTTCTCTAGCCCTTGTTGCAAATTGAAGCTTCGATCAAGGTATCAACTCATGATGCAGATCAATCAACACAGACGGATCTTAAGTAGCTAGGGTAATCCTGAGCTCTAGCTAGCTCAATAAGCTGGTTTAAGATGCTGAACTATATTTTTTTAATAGTACAATTCATGAAAGTATAATCACATATATAAACTTTTTACTTAGCTCACTAAAACTCATCTCTTCTATACTCAAAGATCAGTCCACTTTTAATTCTTATATCCGTACCTTTCAACATGTGTGTAAATAAGAAGACTTTATGTGAAATCTTTTTTTCATATATATATATATATAAAAGGTATCTAGATATTACAATCGGATTAATCTTGAGATAGATAGTCCGACCTCATATTCCGCTCACCAAATATATCTAAAAAGTGTGGTGGCTCCTGATGTGGGGCGTCCCAGTTTCACCAGTAATTCAATCATTGTAAGTGCACTCTCCATGGGAATTAAATTAATCCTGATTGTTTGAGAAATAAACCATGTATTACCACCACACCAAATCTTGGAGCGTTGACGTGTGATCCATGTGGCAAAAAAAAAGAAGGCAAAGTGTTCACTCCAGTGCATCCGTCAGCCAGTACGTCCCAAGATCAATACAGAGGAGGTAAATCATGGTGAATGAGGAGGCAAGTGGCTGAGGGGGTGAATTATACGGGGTGTATGGATTTATACCCCACCAGCTCCAAGGTTTGACCCCTCGTCAACCTCAAGTGACAAATCTCTATCTATTTATCATCTCAACTATGTCCGTAGGGGCACCTTGACATGAGTAATCCATGAATGCTAAAGAGGTGGTGAGGGAAGACTTCACATAGGGAAATTTTCCTCCAATTCGAACTGTTCTGTATATATATAACACTACAAGAGTATCTAACGCTAACTATAAGATCAAAGTTGTATTCTTTATTGATTTTTAAAGATTTTTTTAATTACCCTGCAAAGGGTTGTTATATTGATACATGAGGTATTGTTTTTTTTTTAAAAATATTTATTAACGATTATTAGAAAATTAAATTACGATGATCCTTAATTCTCCCCATTAACAACTTCCATCATTTGGTTTCTCCTTATTGGATAAGAAAACTACAAAAGTAATACAAAATATTAATTGGTCATTCAAACACTACCCAAAAATTTAAAAAAAAAATCTAAAATCTATTAGAGTTATAATAAAATCATATTAAATTTTGTCTTTCTATCATGCTACAATGAATCGCCACAGTTGTAGAATATAAATATACACATCCATAAAAACAATATAAATTATTTATCATTTATTGCTAAGGGACAGAATCACACATACTTAAGTGCTTTATCATTATGATTAACTAACATCGAGCCTGATGTAACCAATTCGGTCTTATAAAAATTTTCCACCGACCTAAGTGTTTTATCATTGGTGACAACACCTCACGCACTAGTCATCCGTCCATCCCATGCATGAAGACTTCCTAAGTGCTTTATCATTGCACCATATCCGAGTGGAGACATTTGATTCTATTTCGTCTAGACATTCATATTGTTGATGCTCTCAGCAACTTTGTTTATTCGTTTTAGTTTTTTTCTTTTTTTAATATATTTTACATATCATTAATGCTCAAACCCTGCTAACTATGAAAACAGTATAACAATTAATTATCACCTTCATCTCCACTCGAAGATAGAGAAGCTGCTCGTGATCAGCTGATCTTTTCATTTCACGAGAATGATGAACAAGCTTCCCCTGGAAGAAGATGAAGGTGAAATCATTGATGAATTAAGCAGAGGTAGAGGTGAAGATTTAGGTGGCTGGACTGCAGTTAGTTGCCGAAGGGGTACGGCCTCAGTCGTCTATCTGAATCCAAACTACAACCAAGATGGACGTGTGAAACCGTCAATGGACCGCAATCAATTTCGGCCGGATTACGACATCAATCCGGCCACAAAATCAGTGTGGTCCATCCCCTATCCACAAATTAAAATCGATATGATCTATCTCCTAATCCATAAATTTATAGGCCAGGAGATCTATACTCCAGGAGTAGTGGCAGATTTGAGACTGATCATAAAATCTGTTAGCTACAACAAAGCATACAACGGTGCTTCTTCCGGGCATAAACCACTTCCGGGGATGGAAGAGGCACAAGTGTGATTGCCATTGAAGATTTGAAGAAGCCTTCTGGCCTTTCAGTTCTTCATGATAAAGTATAACTTGACCCTAAGCTATAACCAGCATAACCAGGATTTTCAATGAGAGAGTGTGAATTCAACAAATTTAAAAATTAATATAACACAAAATATTTAGACCATGATTTCGGTTGAAATAATGATCTGTCGATCCCCGAACTTATTTATGACTTAAAGTCTAAGAATCATTTGTGATATCACTTCATCGTAATATTAAACATTCTTGCATATCAGACCTCCATTCCAATCTAAATAATCATCCTAATTAGTAACCTAATATAGTAAAGGTAGTTATACTTTACAATTATCCTTCGATTAATGAAACATGAAAGAAAAAGAACAATTTTCTTCTCTTATTATTGTTGTGGGAAAAAGAACTACTTGTAAATGACTGCTCAATGAAAAAATTAAAAAGAAGACTGTTGCTTTTAAGAAAAAACAAAAATGAGAATAGAGGAAGAAGCAAAAAAAAGAGAGATTTACCTTCTTCGCTAGCAACCTCGATTAGTTTTAGTAAGCTCAAAAATGATACAAAGAGAGTAAGGCAAGGCAAAACATGATTATTCTTGTGGTGCTAACAAGACCCTAGAAAATATGAAAACAGGAAGAAGATATATACGAGAGTCGAGGGATGCTCTTGTTGTTAGAAGAGGGCAATAGTTGATACTGCGTTTCTTGCTAGTTGGAGAAGAAAATAAAACTCTTTTGCTCGAGAACAGGAGAGAAAAAAATTATAATTTACTATTGTTGGAAAAGGGAAAGAAGAAAATGGAAACCCCCTTTTAAAAGTGATATGAATCAATAGCTCGGGTCACTTAGTATTCTACAACTTAGTTATCTGTTTATTATTATATATTTTATTTTTAAAATTTAATACTTAACATTATACTTCACGATATTTCCTTATAAAAGTGGTACTAATGAATAGCTTGGCACGAGGGCTTTCCAAATGTGCGATCAATTTTAATTTTCTAAAGATGAACGATGGTGAATAGGTAGATAAAGCGATGATGAAGTATAGTATTAATTTTCTTTTAATACCAGTCGGACGATCGCACCACTTCATCCCAGTTATCAAGGGGCCATAAGGGCCTTTTTAGTTCTTGGACTTCACTTGGGAACATAATGCAAGTGTTATTTCATATCTTCATTTCCAGAATACAAGCTAGCATTTACTAGTTTAGTATTAAATAACTAAGAACAACTATAATAGAGAATATTTGGGGAGATTTTTTTTTTAAATATCTCCTCACTTTAAATATCATCCATTGAATAACAATAAGACATGACTCTATGCTCAATGATTTTTATTATTATTTTTATTAAATAACAATATTTCAGCACGATAGTGGGATGTGCCTGCAGCAGCGCCCACCCTACTGTGTTGCAGCCATATTTTTTATTTTTTTTATAAAAAAAGTAGTGTGAACGTTTGAAACTAAATTTAAAATTAATAAAATATATTTAAATTCTTTTATTTAAATATAAATTAATAAAATGATAATGAAGCTTATAAATATTTAATTGGTGAGATATTTTATTTTAAATTTTAAGATATTTAAATGTAGGATATTAGATGGGTGGAATTCATAAATATTTAGTTGTTGAGATATTTAATTGTGAAACTCAAGATATTTGAGAAGTTACGTAGATATGGGGACCATAAATATTTGATAGAAATATTCTTGGATGCTCTTATGTAGTTTTGATCTCTCTTTCAAAAACAAAATAATAAAATGATGAATTAGATAACACTGAATCCTGAATCCAAAGTAATTAGTCTGGTTCTATAGAAATTTTTTATTAGTTATCAGAATAAATTAAGAATTGCTTGCACGATTTAAAAGTCCAATATCACATACTTACGAATTCAGATCCTCTGTCCCATAATTATGGTGTCTTTATGTCTCAGCGCCGATCGGACGGTCCAGATTACATCTCAAGGATGATGTGCATATCACGAAGATATTGTACACATCTTGAAGATGTCTGAACCGTCCGATCGATGCTGGGACAAGGAGACACAGTGATTATGAGACAGAGGATCTGAACTACAAACTTGCGGACTTGCTTTTAGTAATTTATGGTGAAAAGGAATTGTCGCTAATCTTAGTCCAAACAGTATGTGGGCCGGCCCCCAAATTCCAGTGGTTTTGTGTATGCACACGTAAACAAAGATAGGTAGCTCGGACTAGTCGTTTTGCATGTGGGCCCTGCTATTATAGTCGAGATCAAATCATTTCTCCCATAATATTCCATGTTCCTGTGTCTCATCCCGACCAAAAATATACATTCAGGGGAAGGTAAACTCAGAGGGATCGTCACCGGCACGATCGGCACATAAATTCAGCCGGATCTGAGCAAGTTTTCCTCCGCTGTCGATCTGAACTTCTACTCAGATCCAGTCAGATTTAGGTGTTGATCGTGCCGACGGCGATCCCTCTGGGTTCACCTTCCCCTCAAGGTATAATTCTGCTAGGTCCGACAGCGGAAAATAGGATCCTCTATCCCATTTTATTTGTGTACTCATATCCCATTCACTATCGAACAAATCACATCATATCATGCATCCTTGACATCTGAAATAATCTGATATGAACTGTTCGATCAGTAAATGGGACATGGGTACACAAGTAAACTGTGACTCGACCTCGGTGGGCTGGGATGACGAGTGAGATACAGAGATAAAGATATTGTGGGAGAGATGATTTGATTTCGATAAAAAAATGCTAGTAATATGGAATATTTTTATATTAAAATTGTAATAAAATATTATTTTAATAATTTTTAAAAGGCAGTCATTCATTTTTTTTAAATATAATTTTTAAATGTGTCTTTTTTAGTAAATTACAGTTATTAATTAGTTGGGGATGGAAGCTGAATCCGAGCCAACGAGCCACATCGTGACCGCCGGTTCAACTTCAAACCCGGCTCAATCCGCTCACGGCGACAACCCGAATCATTAAAGAAAATGCAAAATGCAAATAATAAGCAATAAAAAAAAAAGATGGAGGCGTCGCCCAGCCCTAATCGCATCTCGCGTCGATCGCCTCTCCGCTCCGTCGGCGACTTCCAAAGGTGCGGTTTTTCTCTTCTTCCTGCTTATTTGCCCTATTTCTGTATCCCTTCCTTACTGGCGATCTACACGAATCTCGCTCCTTCGTTTTTGGCATTGGGAGATCGGAATGGCTGCGTTGTTCTCGGATCCAGTAGCAGTTGGTTAATGGCGCGCGGGCATCAAGTTTATCCCTTTTGATGTGCTGGTTTTGAGCAGCGTTATTTTTCTTGTTTGATTGCTGGAGTGTAGGGCGTAAAAGATATTGGACATTTTTCCAATAGTTAGAAGGCTTAAAACATTCTTGAGTATCAGAAAGGTAGCTTTTCTTGGTTTCAGAAAGTATGGAGTAACTCTGTTGCTGCTATGGATTTTTTGTAGTCCTGGAGCTTCATTCGTGCGGGTGGCAATGCTAATTTTGTTATTGCGTGTTTAATTTGATAATTTTTGAATGAATTAATCTGCCAATTCTATTTTGAGTTTCCAGTTTCAATAGAGTGATCTTTAGTACTTTCCAGGTTCATTGTCTGAGTGTTCCTGTATGGAAATCTTTTATACTGCTTTTTGTGGTGCACAAATTTGCCTGGTGGGAATTTATATACGGAAATTTAATGTTGGTCAAGCAAGGAGATCAGTTGATATGCACATTCCTCTTTCCAAGATTTTCTAAAATTTATCCTTCTCTATTATTTTTAGATCTTGCTTTGTTTATGAGCACATCAGTAGATTTCAAGGCTTCTGATTATTTAATTTGAATTCCCATGCTTTGTTTACTATGTTTTTAATCCTCAAGATGATATTTACCAGCTATGCTCCTGCTGTATATTAAGCCCATGTTGTTTGCCTTTTTCTGATGTATTTTCATGTTGTTTTGCTATTCATCAAGTGGAATTTGTCCAAATATTTGGAATCAGCTACATGAATCTAATCCTTTCAATCATTGATGAGTCTATATCACTAGTAATATTCACCCATTAGAATGTCTTTAATGCTGGGCTGCTATCTCTCTTGATTATTGGGGGATCACTTTTGTGCTTGCTTCTTTCTAAAGCAAAATGTATACTCATAAGGTATAGAATGTTTAATATATCATCCATGCACGCTACTTGCATTGTTATAATAACTGTGGAGAACTTATGGAAACGTAATTATCTATTTTAGAAACCATTATTGTGCTATATAATGCAATAATTTGTTGTTTTCTTCCTTGCAGGGTTTGTTTGCTATGCTAGTTTGAGTTTGTGTTTTAGTCTAGTTCAAAGAAATGGAAGATGCAGGAATATCAAGCTTTTGGGGACCTGTGACATCTACTACAGAACTTTGCGAGGAAAACTATGCATATTCTTCATATATTGCTGAATTTTACAACACTATATCAAACATTCCCTGCATTCTGTTGGCACTCATTGGCCTAATAAATGCCCTAAGACAAAGGTTTGAGAAAAGATTCAGTGTTCTTCATATTTCCAATATGATCCTTGCAATTGGGAGTATGATATTCCATGCCACATTGCAAAATGTGTAAGTTCCTTTTGTTGTCTCTAAGCATCTTTTTTTTTTAAATAATAGTGTTTGTGTCCTTGCAATTTGAATTCTCTCTATATGACTATTGTTACTTCTGCTAGCACCACACATAGATGTGTATGATCAAAGGAAAAGATAACATATATTTATGGTAGAAATCATTACTTGTGTCTGTGAACCTCAGGCATATAATGTAGAGACGCATACATTTAGGATCACAGTTAATGTTTTATATGCATATTTTTCTATCTTTCAAAGTCAAAATAGCCCATCAAAAATTTCAACATCCCCTGTATTGGGTTGATAGGATTGGGGACAAAAATGCTATTGATGATTTCAATTGATTTCAACCAGAAAAATAATTGAACTTTTTGTAACAAAAGGAAATTTAGGAAGAAAGTAATATTTGCAAGCATGGGTATTATTATGTTATTTGCAAATTAAGCTAGGAAAAAACATAACTTAGATATGATCTATTGTTTAGAGGAATATTCAAGAACTTTTTTACACACATAAATCCAAAATTATAATTTGTACTTCCATTTTGATTATTTAATATGGTGTTCTTAATTTATTTGCTATATCTTTAGATTCATTCAACTCTTTAGAGGAATATTCTAGAATTTTAATATTTCTTTTAAACTTTAATTATTTGATATCATATATTCTAAAACTACAAATTATGTTTCACAGTATTTAAATTTCTTAACATTGATATCTCTTGTATAACATTTTTGTTAAAAATTATTTTATATATATCCTTTATCAAATCGTTTTACTATTTTCTTAACATTTTTTTTAGTTTCAGAATTCTGTTAATGACAATGAGACTATGACAATCATCGTCATTGTCATAGTCTCTCTCATCAAGTAATGTCGATTGTGTGATAATGATGAGACTGCGATTAGCATGGTGATTCCCCATGGCAATAAAAATTTTTCATACCACTTCCGCTTGATCCCTTTTGTATTTCGTTTTCCTTCCATAGTTGCTTCAAATGTTTTTGGAACCCCAGGGTGTAGTTGAGTTGGTTATCGTACGGCAAGTTTGCAGAATTGAACAATAGTCAAATCCAAGTAAATACCGAGGAATTACCCTTCCATGTGATGGCTACCTTCGGTTTCCTGATTTACTCTCTTCCAATGGCACAGGGCAAGGTGACGGATTTCACCGTTTGCAGAATTCAGATGCTTTTAGAAAAATGTGGTTATATTAACCAAATCATTTGGCAGAATTGTTTGATTTTCTATTCGCTCAAGCATATTTTACATCCCCTATGTATCTTTCTTTAGACTGCATTTATCAAATGCTATAGCTATTACTTAAGAAAGAATGGATTAATCTCAGTTGATCTCGAACCAACTTGGATCCAATTTAGCTTGAAATTCTGTTCCGACTGATAATGTTATGTATGTCTGATATGACGGCCATAAATGTAGTACTCGACCCAATAATGCTGTCTTATTTACTCCATAGATAAGTTCAATCAAATTTGACCAGCTTCAATCTAGACCAAAAAGATCAATTTGTCAAACAACCTTTACATGGATGAAGAGTAAGCGAATGATGCCCCTATGTACTACGCAGTTGGTTCATGCAAGGGTGTTGCTACCAATAAGCCTGGGTTGATTCCCAGTGGATGCGGAATGCTCTACTGGTTGTCTCAATCCCTCCTTGCGTGCGCTGTGATTTACCTCCCTTCCGGACAGTGGGGGGTCACCTTAGAGGGGTCGCCGAGGTAACCGTTTCATCCCAAAGAGTAAGTGAACGATTAGATGCTAGTTAATAACAACTTTTTATTATTATTGACGTTGGATTAAAGCTATTTGGTTTTGTCTTTCTTTTATTCTCATCAATTTCCATTATGGATTTTATTTTAAACAACCTTTACTCAGATTATTTTCTTGATGCATTGAATCGTGACATGATTTTTCCAGGCTACAGCAGAGTGACGAAACACCAATGGTATGGGAGATGCTGCTTTATCTCTATGTTATTTACTCACCCGACTGGCACTACCAGAGCACTATGCCAACTTTTCTCTTCATATATGGTGCTGCCTTTGCCGTGGTTCATTTCTTTGTGCGGTTTGGAATAGTTTTCAAGATACATTATATCATCCTTTGCCTTCTCTGCGTTCCTCGGATGTACAAGTACTACATACAAACAAAAGACATTGCAGCAAAGCGTCTTGTCAAGCTCTACGTGATGACAATCTTCCTCGGAACATTATGCTGGTTGTTTGACAGATTATTCTGCAAGAAATTGTCGCACTGGTACATCAACCCTCAGGGCCATGCATTGTGGCATGTGCTTATGGGGTTCAATTCCTACTTTGCAAACACCTTCTTGATGTTCTGCCGCGCGCAGCAGCGGGGCTGGGAGCCACAGGTTGCTCACCTCTTCGGCTTCTTTCCATATGTGACTATCCGTAAGCCCACAAAGCTGGATTGAGAAGGAAAGTGGCTTACAATGTGTTCGATACTGGTTCCATTCTGTGCTCCGAAACAGATGTTCTGCATATTTTGTTAGTTTTAGAGAAGCATGAACTGGAACTTGCTTTGTATCATATAACTAACTCTGCAATCCATGCTGATAGGGTGGATCATGAACCATTTTCTTTCTTTCTTTTTTTCGCTTTATCATGTGTATGTTTTGTAAGGTTTAGACTCAGAATTGGATTCAAAAAAAAAAAACTTCAATTTTTTATTTTGGTTACATGAATTGTCAATTAAGACATCTGTGAGTCTGAATATTATATGGAACAAATCAGGTCACAAACACCTTGTCTTACCAAAGATGTTGCATGTAAATTCATACCTTTCAAGACTTCCCTAAGCTATGAAAATCTTTGTGGGACGAGCTCGATGTGTGCCATTTTTTTATCATAATTCGATAAACCAATTCAATGATCTTCGTGCCAACCAACTCGATCTTGACCTTGACTATCTTTTCAGTCATTGGAAATTTTAAGATGAGAGCAATTTTGTTCCTTGCATTCGATATAGTTCCGTAACTTAATGATCCTCCTCTTGACCATCCTTTTTAACAATTTTGTTCTCTCATTCATGTGGCAATAATGGCGAAATCGTTTGCCCCTAGCGCCCCAACCAACTCGTCCCCAGGCCAACACGGAGGAGGTAAATCATGGGTGACTACTAGCCATAAGTGCAAATGGTTAAGACATGGGGGAGGTATATGCTTGGGTACGCCGAGTTTCGACCTCTAGACCTCATGTGGCAACCTCTCATGCCTTAACCATCGCACCGCCCCGAGGGGACAAATCAGGAAGCACTCGTGATAGACGGTCAAGAAGTCCAATATCCTTTATTTGTGAGTTTTATTTAGAAAAAAAAATTCTTAAAAATATACACCCAGGATATTCTGAAAATAATAACGATAAGAAAGAAGAAAAAACAGTTGTATTAATTTTCTTAGTTTTGGAAAAAAAAAACAGCTTTGCATTCAATTGGTTTCGAAATAAATATAAT
>JBAMIB010000097.1:385079-396116 GCA_037177415.1 Kaempferia rotunda | reverse complement strand
AAAATAAATGTAGTCAGAGCTCTCTAGATCCATTAGTGAATTTTGACCGAAATAAACTTATGGTCCTAGAGAGCTCCGATTACATTCATTTCAGTTCATTTGGATTTCTGATATTGCAAAGAGTTTAAATATGCTAGCTATCTATTATTTATTTAGGCTTCTCTAAATGTATTAAAATATTATAAAAAATCAACTAAATTCTAAATATCGTAGACTTGATATGATTTGTATATCAGGTTGACTTTATGCATGCATGCAAAAAAGAAAAAGGAAAGAGAAAATAGAAGAGGAAAAATAATACAGAAAATAAAAGACAAAAAAAAGACAGAAAAAAGAAAAAAAAAATCAAATTTATCAGATGATAAAATGGAAAATGCAATTGAAAAAATGCGTCTTTTAATAAATATTAGCGTGCGTCTTTGCTAAATTTAAAATTTTAAGTGCACCTTTTCGTAAATTACCAAAATAGAAATAAGGTGCGTATTTTAAGAAGAATGAAACCTAGGTGCGTCATTTGAGCATGGGAATCTTCACCCTTTGGGAATCTGTCGAATTATAAATGTTCAGATAAATGTAAGTTCACAAAAGTTATCTGGTCTCTCTCTCATACAGAGAGATTCTAAGGTAGAGAGATTTTAAGGTAGATAGATTATACTAAAGATGACACACACAGATTATATGTCAGATATACTGCAAGCGTTTTAAAGCTTGTCGAGGATCATAAGCCTGCCTTTGTGGAGCATACAAATTAATTGCAATGAAACTGGTGGTAAATTTGGTTAGATCAGCCCTAGTTTGAGGTGAATTCGGCATGAGTTATTTCAGTTGTTTTCAACCTCGAATATGACTGTTCTAGGATTCTCCCAATTAGCTAAAACAAACAGCAAAGTAGAATTTTGTGGCACAATGAGTAAGATTAGAAACCATGTAGTGCAATAAAGTGAAAGGTCGTTAAACTATACGAATGCTAAAATGCTATTGAAAATCTTACAGAACTTCTAGCTGTGCAAAACATAACTTTAAAAATAAACCAGAGCACAAGAACCCAAAGTTCTCTTTAAAAACAAACACAAGAAGGCAAGTTGCAGCATATGCAGAACTAATTCCCTTAAATCCGGTTTGTCTTTAGCACTCATTAGGATAATATCATAACTAGTTGATTATCCTATGTTTAGAAAGTATTAGATTACACTTTGTAATGATAACTAGTTGTATCATCATTTATGAGATTCCACAATCACAACTCAAGAAGGTTTCTTCCCTCTAGATGGCTTTAAAGAGTTGCATTGGTTTGCTTCTTATATAAGGTTCAATCATCAGAGAAAATATAATACAAGTATTAAATCATCTGCGTTTTGAGTTTGTTGAAACTGCATTCATCTAACTATAAAAGGGAATTCCAGAGTTTTCCATCCAGCAAACAACAACAAATTAGAAGAAAGAAATAAAAATGAACCTGTAAGAATCACGGTGTCTGGTACTACAATACATATAATAATCGTCGTTTATATACTTATAATCGTGCACAAGGATGCATGCAAGCTCCTTGTACGACACAAAGAATTTTCAATTTATAAAAAAAACATTAAGAACATTCTTGGATTACTCTCTGTCAGCAGGCTATTGATTTTACACATTATAATTCACAAACGTGAACATGAGTTACAGAAGTTTGGACATGGAAGCACCTGAGCTATCCGAGTGAGTTTTGAGCTTTTGCATCCAATGGATTAATTGTTTTTTATGATCCTGGTAGCTTAAGTTCTGAAGCTTATTTAGAGTTCCATATTGAGATAGAGCAGTCTCGAACTGCTCCAGAACCTTGACGATTTGCCAAAATTCAGGTCTCTTCTCTGGAAGTATTGACCAACATTGCTCTATCAGGGCTTGCAGAGGTCGAGGACAATCAGTAGGAATGGGTGGCCGCAAGTTCTAGGAAATTAAGAAAAGAAGTGTGAACATCAAAGACCTTTGAAAAATCACTAAGCCACTGATAACCACAGTGTAGAAAACACCTTGTTATAATTTAAAATTTGCAAGTAAATGAAACAATGAAAAAGGTCTAAGACTTTCATTTAATTCTAGTTCACTGTAATGTAATTTGGATATTCTCTTTGGTCACAAGTCATTGATGATTTACTTTATTTGATTAAATAACTATGTTGATTTTATAATTAAATTTCTATTTGAAGTTAATATTTTTATATTATTGTAAAAGCACACTTTAATTTTTAAAATAACGCTCAAGAGTGTATGGTAAATAATGCTCATGAGATCCACCTAATTTAGCATCTGTATATTAACATTACAAAATGCAAATATGCAATTGCTTTCTTACACTTGATATTCACCGTAATATGTTTTCTATAGAGTACTACAATATTTCTCAACAAGTTTGTAAAATTACCATGATTATGTCTAGATAAGGTGACTAAATCCTATTCTCTACATAACCTCTAGATGGAAGACAAAATATCATGAATAAGAAAGGACCAAGAGAGGATATAGAATTAAAACCTTATCAACCACTGCAAAAGCTGCTTGAATTGGTGTCATTTCCTCATATGGAATTTTCCCTGCTGCCATTTCCCATAAGAGCAATCCAAAGCTGTATACATCAACTTTCCGGCCATATGGTTTATGCTTGATCATCTCTGGAGCCATCCAACGATAAGTACCATCATCCTCTGTTAATGCATCACAATATGCTTCCTCACATGCAATTCCAAAATCAACAATCTTTATGCAGAAATCTTGATCAAAAATAATGTTTTCAGGTTTCAAGTCACGGTGGATAACTCCTTGGGAATGGATGTACTCCATTCCTCGTGCAATTTCTAAAGCCAATGAAATTAGTTTTTCTAAAGCAAGAGATTTGTGCTCAAGTTTGTGCATAAAAGCTCTTAAAGAGCCTCCAGGAAGATACTCAGTGATAATGCAAAAGGCCTGTGGTTGTTTACATGCCCCTGTAAGCTGCAAGAAAAGGTAAGATATTAACACCGTATTAGAATGTTGCCAAGTTAAATTCCATCTCATGAATCTTTAAATAGCAGCAACAACTAACTAACAATATAGAAGGAATATAGGATATGCTCAAAGAACATATTCACATTTCAAAAACACTTTGACTTATAATATTAACAATGGGTTAGAGTATCACCTAGTCAAATTCCTTCTTGTGAATTTTTAAAGAGTAGCAATCGCAAACTAGCAATATAGAAGGAATGATTAAAGCAGATATTCAGATTTCAAAAATATTTTACCTTATCCAATTTCATTGCTAATTTTATGTTGACCGGTTAAATTTTTGTTTATTAGTCACAAGGTTGATGTTGATTTTGGTAATCTCAAGATGGACTCTCATAAATGAGTTGTGTGCCTAGCATATTTACTAGCATTTCATAAACAGTAGTCTAGTTTTTCATCCCCCATCCTCCTCTTGCAGGTATGGGTTCTCATGGATTATCATTAGCTTATTTCCATCAAATTATCATCCCATTCTGATCCAACTCAACCACTGGATAACATAATCAAAGAGTCTGCAAGCTACATGTAAAGCAGACATCTAGCATAAATGATATATGACATAATATAGCATTGGATTTAATTGGCAGTATACTCAGAAAATAGTTGGGTAAAATGCCGCATAATGGTTGTCATCCTGGAGGAAGGTAAATTTCCAATGACAATGGTATCTTGATTTGTTGTCATAGAGCAACATGATACAAGGGATAACTACAAGATGGAAAACAAGAACAACAATGACAAGATAATTTGACCTGCAATATTAAAAAAAAAAAAAAAAGGACAACTGGCCAACTTGAATTTTCTTTTAGAAAAAGATGTAGGCATGCCATCATGTAATCAGAGCTTAGAGAATTTGAAGTCCACCTGATCAAATCATGTAGGTACAACTAGTGACAATGAAACTGTTAAAGTGAATGATTTTACTCTCTGTTTATTAAATTAACAAACTAATAATTTATATGATCTTTATTTCAAATGACATGAAGTTCCATATATATATATATATATATATATATATATATATATAGTTTGAAAATGTAGTTGATTTGTGGGAAAAGCCAACATGCATAAAGAAAATTTTGGAATTGCTTAAAGGGTTTGTGAAGCTCATGAACTCCTATCAGCAACTATAACCAGGTCGATGAAGAACTAATTTGATGGGCAATTAAATATGTAACAGACAAATACAATAGTTAAGAATTATGGAATGCACCTTGATCACATTGCGGTGGTAGAGATGTGACAGCATTGAAACTTCCCTAGTGAACTGCTTCTCAAGTCGAGCAGCCAACAATCCATTATCGTCATCATCAGGTTGCCTAATAATCTTAATAGCAACAGGTTGACCCTTATAGATACCATGGTACAATCTGCTATGAGCACCGGAAGCAAACTTAAGCCCAAAATATAATTCACAAAGATCGACATTCCACTTTTCTGTCATATCCAAGGCAGCAACCCTCCCTCCTCCATGATCAAAGCAGCCTGCCCATGAAGATTCTTTCCGAGCCCCAGACTTATCAAGAGTCTTGAAGGAAGATGAATGTTTATGATGACTCTTCTCCAATGCATTTCTCCAAAAAACCTCATGATTTCCACGGGCCTTATCATTCTTCTTCTTGGAAGGTGGCGGGGTTGAAGACCTCTTCTTGACCAAACGAGCTTCCTTAAAGGCCTCGGAAAGATTGGTGGTGGGAAGAGGCGATATTGACCTTTCCTTAGGTTTTGAATGTTGCTCGCAATATAGTTTGGCATCTAACTTCGCACTACTAGAAGAAGCAGCAACTACGTTAGAGCTCCTTCCTTGTGCTTTAAAATCGTAAAGTGGAAACCTTGAACAAGTAATTTCAGCAGATATCGATCCATCTGATATCAAGGCGGGAATTCCTTCAGGATAGAAGGAGAAATCAGAGCTATCGACACTGAGGCTGCTCGGCTTCTTCCCATCCAATGGGTCACCGCGTCGAAAATTCAAGCTCTTTCTGGAGTTCTGTGTCTGTGTCTGTGCCTGCTCGATCGAGCCCTTTGACGGGAGCTCACGGGGAGGAAACCCATTAGAATTAAAACTCGGAGCATCACTCGGTTCCTTGGACAACTCGGCCAGAAGTTCCCGTTCGGAGACCGATCTCGTACGGGCGTGGTGCGTGATGTGGGCAAACGTCGACCTCAGCACCCAAGAACTGTGCTCCTCCTCCATTCTTCCAGAGACGATTCCTCCAGATCCGACGCCAAAATCAGATTTTTCTAGTATTCTAAGACGTCGCCTCAAATCGATCTCGCCATCCCCGGATCCAAGAGCCTGCACCGCCAACCCTATCATGCAATCGACCAATTAGTAATCAACCAAAACAAATTCAGAATATCAGGAAGGACGAGCAAACGAGCGATCTAGGAAATAATCTAATCCATACAGAAATGAATAAAGAGAACAAACAAGCAATGAAAGCGAAGGTTAGAATCAAGGTGCACATCGTTACCCACGCGCGAAACCTCGACCGCCGTGGTCGTGCCCAGGGAGCGAGGGAAGAAGAAGAGGACGATGGCGACGGTTCAATACGCTCGTTTGTCTCGTGAGAAGGGCAGGAGAAGAAGCCCGGTACGGATTCGTCCTCGGTCGTATTCCATGCGTCTGATTTGGGCGAATACGATGCCGCCCGGTAACTTTCGACCGACCTGCTCCAAATACTTTAATAATCGGAGCATCATAACGGTGCCGCCCGTGAGATAACAAATATCAGTCCCAGATCCGCTACGAGAATGATCCATTAATTAGTTATTTAATTTATAAAAATAACGACCGTGTTTTAATAGTATAAATATAAAATTTAAAATAATTCTTTTTTAAAAAAATATTAATATTAAAAGAACATTATATGCTAATCCGATGGCCACCAAGTAAAGCCTCATTTTAATTTTGACAATTGAATCTTTGACCTAGTTATAAAATAATCTTCGAAGCTAATTATAAATAACAAACAATTTAAAGAGAAGGGAAAGTAATCAAACATGACTAATCACGCTTTGAATTCAATTGAGCAAAAATTTCTACTGATATTATTGATTGTGTGGAACGGGATATGAAGAGGAGGAGATGATGCAAATTGCAAGGAAGTTGCGATAGTGAAGCAAGATCATGCAATCGAACCGTTCTCATGATCCAAATTAAGCAGACGTACGGCGACGTCACCGGGAACAGCAGGAGCAGCCGTGGCGGCTTCCCCTTCGTCGGCGAAGCGTGCAAGGAGAACCCCTTCTCGCGACCGCCCGAAAGGATCGGCGATCGGCAGCGTGACGGGGCTAACAGTCAACGACGGATGGAGGATCTCCGGCGTTTTCCTCCACGAAACAGACGGAGAATTTTGGTTCTTGAGGCCGCCGGGTTCTTGAAAGAAGGATTCCTGAGTCGGATGGTCGGGTTCTTGGCGGAAGACGGCGCGGTGGTGGAGCTGGTGAGCATATGGACTACTTGCTTGAAGGAAGCAGCGTTGCCCTGGATGAAGGTGGAACATGAACTGGGTTTGGGGTCGAGATAAAGGCGACGAAGCGGGCTTTGCTCCGGTCGCTGCCACTCCAAAAATGAGAGTAGATTCGAACTGTTGGATCAAATTAAGGGATGACAATTTCATCAAACCTGATGAAGAATTTGATATCCAATCTGAATGGAGGAGGATCTGGAGTGACTATTGATACCAGATATCCGACCTAAAAAATCTGATTAAATTATATATACCCATCAAATATGGGTATACCTGATGGATATAGGCCTATAGGGACGGAGGATATAGAATCCAATTCAAATCCGACCCATTACCATCCCTATAAATGGAAGATCCAACGGTAAAAATCAGAAGGAATCATAAGTGATCCATCAACTTGGGTTGGGTCTGTCGGGTTAGCCAGCTTAGCCAAACAATTTAAGCAGGTTGAGTTAAAATTTTATCAACCCAAGTCCATCGTGGGTCGACCCGCCTAGGCCCGCGACTCGCGCGGGTCGCCCTGCGGATTGAGAAACCTATGTAAGTCAAGTTTTATATCAATTTATTATCTTTTTTTATTATGATTTTAAAATAAAAATATTATTTTTTATCCAATATTAGTATTTATTTGTGTCCATTTACATTTTAAATAACTATTTATAGATACATTTAATTAATGATACATTTCCGAAGTAAAAACGTTAAAGATGTAAAATCTTTTTTAATTATTTTTTTAATTTTTTATGGCCCCGCGGGTTGGCCCGCCTAACCCATAACCGACCAAAATTTCAGG
Organism: Kaempferia rotunda; assembly: GCA_037177415.1. Lineage (NCBI taxonomy): Eukaryota > Viridiplantae > Streptophyta > Magnoliopsida > Zingiberales > Zingiberaceae > Kaempferia > Kaempferia rotunda. The sequence goes on along the minus strand of JBAMIB010000097.1, from coordinate 388,820 downwards.
TTGGCTCGCCTTGCCAAATGGCCGGCCCGCCATAGGTTGACCCGTCTGACAGTTCTACTTTTGAGGTTCAAGAAGTTCCTTCTTTAACATCTTCTATTTTTATTGAACATTTTAAGAAAATTAGGGGCCGTTTGGTTTACATGTTTTCTATTTTCATTTTCTAAAAATCCCGCATTTTCTAAAAAAATAAAAAACTACTTTTTGACATTCTCTATTTTTTCAGAAAATGCTATATATTTTTTTAGAAAACAGAGATGGAAAATGCAAACCAAACGTTATTTTCTAGAAAATGCGCGTTTTTCAGAAAATGAAAATGGAAAATATTCAAGCCAAACGCCCCCTTACTCTTCCGTCGGGAGAATTATGTGCAAAATATAATAGTACAATGATTTCTACAAATTCCAAGTCGGCGGTGGCTAGTATTTTGTGTTTCAGAAATATAAATTTGTATTTTATATTTTATAAATATCAAAAAAAAATCTAATATTATATACAACATTATTCATATAAAATCTTTAAATGAAATTACAGTGTTATAACACAAACTTAACATTTCTATAAAACCTTTATATATATATTCCAAGAATATGAAACAAATTATTTTTCTCATTTTATTTTCACTGCTAATACACACAAAGATTGTATGTAGTAATTTAAACTTTATAAAAATATAATTTTTATTTAAAAAATGGATGAAACGTTTATGAAGATCCTCAAATTATAAAGAGGAAGTTAAGAATTATTATTATTATTTTTTTTCATAAAGTAGATAGCAAAGCGGATTTTAATATCTTTGGTGTGGACACAGAACGCTCAAAACTTATCATCTTCACCGTGTTGGCCAAAGAAATTTTAATTTATCCTATATCAATAGTTGTTGTGGAATAAGCATTCAATGCTGACGGTAACTTATTGACGAACGATCGAATTTGTATCTCGATTCATTGGAATATCAAGCATTAATTGAAGATTGTATCAGAGTAAAAAAAAATTCCAAGAAATATAATTATCAAATAAAAAAATTAAAAAAACTTGATACCAAAGGAATACATTTTAGAGAAACAAAAAATAAATTAAGTGTATTTTTTTAAATAAATTTATAATTTTATTTTTTTATACAATAATCTTGATCCATAACAAACAGTAAATAAATTGTGAGCCAGTGTTTTATACTGTTAAGATTAATGGTAGACCTGTTAAGAACCGTCATATGACGAACGGGTGATTCTGAACCGTCAGATTTCAATGGATTCGGACCCTGCTGTACTCCATGGCTAGACCAAGTTCGTGGATCCGAATCGAATTCATTTTGTCGAACACTGGAAAGAGGCGCAACGAAAACTCATGCTGAGAAGAACATTTCCTCGCTTCTCCTCGCTTGCGAAAGCTTTCTCCTCCTCCTCCGCCGGGGCCTCCGCCTCCGCCACCTCCGCCGCAGATGAGATCCCCACGCTCTACTCCTTCCTTCAGCCCTCCATATTTGCCCTCCGCACCACCTATCCGCACAAGACCCCCACACCGCCGTCGCCCTCCGCTGACTCCTCCCCTCCCACCCGCAAATCCCTAACCCCAGAAGACGTCTCCGCCCTCGAATCCTCCCTTCTGTGCGCTGTCCAGTCCCAGCGCACCGATGACGCTTGGAAGGCCTTCAAGGAACTTGCCTCCCTCGCACGCCCTGTCCGCCCCGACGCCGCCGACGCTCTCGTTGCCCACCTCGCCTCGCTTCGGGATCGCCACAACCTGAAGCGCGCCTTTACCACCGCCATCTTCCTTCTCGAGCGTCACCCCGGAGCGCTGTCCCTTTCATCCGTTGAGCCGCTGCTCCTTGCGATGGAATCAGCCAACGCAGCCGCTCCTGCCCTAGCTTTCGTCCGATCCATGCTCAAGAGCCGTTTTTTTCCTCCCTTCACCGCCTGGGGGCCCTTCCTGATCCGGATCACCAAGAGGAACGGTTGTTTCGATGCTTTCTTGCGCCTGTTCGAAGAAAGCTGCCGTCTTGCGCAGGATGAGCACATGGAGTCAATGAAGCCCGACATGGAGTCCTGCAACGAGGTTCTGGATGGTTGTTGCCGTGAGCTTGGATCTGTCTCTGAAGCAGAGAGGGTGATCGAGATGATGTCCTCCATGGGCCTGTCGCCGAATTCTCAGAGCTTTGGGTCGCTGGCTTTTTTGTATGCCTCCAAGGGTCTTAGTGACAGAATTGAAGAACTGGATAAGTTGATCGATGCATTGGGTTTCTCAGATAAGATGCCATTTTTCCAAAATCTGATAACTGGATATATGAAAGCTGACTCTCTTGAATTAGTTCCTTCTATAATATTGCGGGCTCTGAAGGAGAGGCATGATAGGAATTCACTTCTTTTGGATCAAGAAACTTACAGAGAGATTGTGAGGGGTTTTGCAAACAGTGGCAGAATCAGAGATTTGGCAGGGTTGATTATTGAAGCTCAAGAATTGGAATCAATACAAAAGTCAGTTGAAATTGATTGGTCCGTTGGGTTTGGAATTGTTAATGCCTGTGTTGCTCTGGATCTTTTGGATAAGGCACATAACATTCTTGATGAAATGAATGCTAAAGGTGCTTCGGTAGGGATCGGTGTGTATTCACCGATCCTGAAAGCATACTGCAAAGAACAAAGAACAGCAGAAGCTGCTCAATTAGTGACAGAGATCAATGCTGTTGGTCTCCAGTTGGATACGAGCAGCTATGATGCTCTCATTGACTCTTCTATGTCAGCTCAGGATTTCCAATCAGCATTTTCTCTTTTTAGAGAAATGAGAGAAGCGAGGATACCTGATCTTAAAATGAGTTATCTCACCATTATGACAGGGTTGACGGAGAACAATCGGCCGGAGCTCATGGCTTCCTTCTTGGACACTGTGGTGGATGATCCAAGAATTGAGATTGCTACCCATGACTGGAATTCCATTATACATGCTTTCTGTAAGGTTGGTCGTTTTGAGGATGCTCGAAGGACATATAGAAGAATGCTTTTCCTGAGATTTGAGCCCAATAACCAGACTTTTCTGTCACTCATTAGTGGCTACATGTCCGCGGAGAAGTACTTCAATGTGTTGATACTTTGGACAGACATCAGGAGAAAGGACTATGTAAAATTTGATCATGATCTGGTGGATGCTTTTTTGTATGCCATGGTCAAGGGTGGATTTTTCGATACAGCAATGCAGGTGGTTGAGAAGGCGCAGGAGCTCAAGATTTTCATTGATAAGTGGAGGCATAAGCAAGCTTTCATGGAGAACCACAAAAAATTGAAGGTAGCAAATCTTCGTAGGAGAAATTTTAGGAAGATGGAAGCGCTGATTGCTTTCAAGAATTGGGCTGGTCTTAATGCATAAAGTTTGAGTGAGATTAATGGGCAGGTGAGATTTTAATCTAGTTCACAGAATTTGTGTTGCAGCATGCAACACTTTGATCTCCTGCAAATGATTGAACTATTTATTTAGATGGAGGTAAATCCATCTCATTACCATCATGTTTCTGATCCTGCAAATGTAAGAAGATTGAAATTATTATGGTAAAATTTGGTGTTTTGGACATTTGAGTTCATTCATGGGCATCATCTATTATGGATTTAAAAGATTATGAATGGCAATTTCCAGTTACAGAAACACAAAAATTCAAAATCCATGCTTTTCGAAAACACGAACCGTTCGTTGCTCGTGCAGGAATAAAAAAAACAAAGGTCGCCCACCGTGGGGCTCGAACCCACGACCACAAGG
>JBAMIB010000097.1:360292-378117 GCA_037177415.1 Kaempferia rotunda | reverse complement strand
CTGGCTTGAAGTTGAACTGATCTATTTGTCCACACATTGTGCAGCACCGTTGAGACACCAGCTTGCTGCGACATGCCTGATATGGAAGATTGAGAAACTGATCTCGTGTCCAAAGCAGGTAACTGGTGGCCAGAACTTGTAATTTGAGAAAATCCTGCAAATGTTGGTTTTGTGTGATCTCCCCTCCCAGAGAAAGATTGTGAATCACCAGTACCATGATTTTCAGCATGGGAAGCAACTCCTGAAGTGGAAATTCTACTAGGCAACGTAGAGAACGATGTCTGAACGGATTGGTTTGCTACAGCAACATAATTAGAATCATGTGCTTGCTTCATGAGTGAAGTACTTTTAGTGAGTGTACCTACATTAGCTTGGCTTGTGTTGGAAATCTGATGTCCTGGACGCTGTTCCAGATGATGTTTTGCACCAGAATAATCTTGTCGTTGAAGTCCTAACTGCTCCTGCATCTGCTTTTGAACCAAAGGAAAATCAGAAGCAGTTGCTGCTGATGAGTTAAAATACTTATTTGCTTCCAAGTGTTTGATCTGTTGTTGTCCAGGTGAGTTGGATATCTTATCCCAATTCTGTGTTTCAGATGCTTCATGAAGATGAGCCAAAGGTCGGCCTAAAGAAGTATAATTTGACTGTGTCTGATCCTGATAACTTGCTTCTCCTTGATGGATTGATTCTGCAATCATACGATCATTTATGGGGTTCTGAGAATTTGGACTCTTGGTTGATACTAATTGTGGAGATGGAGGGGCTAACTGCAATCCAAATCCTCTGGAGTTAGAAGACCAATCAACATGAGGTTTCGAGGCGGGAACATCATCAGCAACTTGTGTGGATCTATCAGAAGAAGCATTCACAAAATTTCCATCTCTTGATTGATCAACCTTATGGAGAAGCTCAAGCATATTGCTGCCATAAAATAAATAACAATTCCCAAGGATTAGAAAGATCCTGATGCATGGATCATAATACAAAGTGATTGAGAAAGATGCGAAAATACATATTCAAAATTAAGTGTAGCAGTCAAAAAAAAAAAAAGTAATATAGAAGACTATTTTGTCCACACGTTGTCCTAGAAATTATTGATAAGACTATAGTAAGAATAAAACCTGATCAACCTACCCAGCTATCCCATTAGGTATGAGATGTATGCATTGATGACTATTTTGCCAGGTCTTGTCTAGTGCATAGGAACGCAAGGAACAAGTATCATGATGGAGCTAAACATATGCTTGTCATAAAAAAGCATACCTTGCTTGAGAAATTGTTTCAAGCTGCACATTTTGAACAGTTGATCCATTAAAAGAATTACTAGAGGGACAAGCAGGTTTTGCATTTTTATACAGATCCTCGGCTTCCAATCCAAACTTCTGCATATTACAAAAAAGTTAATTATATGAACACTAATCAGGAAATAAATATCTAAACTTCAGAGAAAGATTTGGATAGAAATTAAAGTGGTTCCAAGACTGACTAAATTACCTCAGTAGCATCCATAGGATTGCTGCTCACAACATGACCAGCAAAATGTGACCTCCTACTACGTGATTCATCTATATTTGATCTATTGCAAACTGAGTTGGAGAAACCCTGCATGCTTAGTTGGTGATAGAATGCAGATGAAGGCTCTGCATTATTCTTCAAATTACCTAGTGAATTCTGAACCATGTTAGGTCCCACAGTATGTTGACCATGACAAATAGAGTTCAGGCCTCCACTTGCAACAATATCTTTCAATGCATCTCCAACATAACCTTTTCCTGAAAGAACTGCTACACATTCTTTTTCTCTCTCAAAGGTTTGACCCAGCCTTTCGGTTGCAGGAATTCTTGACAACTCCCAATTGTGTAATTTTGGATTTTGCTGATTCTGATTTTCTTTGGTATCGTTGTCAGAATTTCCACATGTGTCAGCAACAAACTTTGTCCCCAAAACAGATTTCTGTTCACTAGTAATCTGCTGGGGCATATTCTGGTTCCATTTTAAGAAATTTGGGTTCCCAACAGACCCCATGTTAGCTGCTAAGTAATCTTCAAATTGTATCTTAGGACTAGCAGTATCTGATTTGACTTGTGTTCCAGAACTCAGATTAGCATGATTACCATGAATTTCATGATAATCTGAAGTACTGTCACCTCTAAATGCCATCGCACGATTAGCACTCCAGCCACCTAGGTTGTTAACAGGCATAATTGGAGCATTGGATAACTGTAAACTCTTTTGGCCAGTCCAGCTACTTCCATTGTCCTGTGACTTTAACTGAATGTTCCTGGACCTACTCTGGCACTGCTCAATGCTCTGTCCAGTTCTCATTTCACTACGCAAAGGAATTTTATCTTTAAGATCGCTTTCTACTTTGGTTTGATTCTGACTACTTGAAAACTCTTGGCCATTGATTCCTTGCAAGGATGACCTCAAAGGCACACAGGAAGCTTCAATTTGTGGCACATTGTTTTCTTCATGAGCAGACTTCAGAAGACGACTGTTATTACCGGCAATGGAGGAGCTTGGGGTTGCATTTGCGTCAGTGAATAAAGAAAAGGGTTCTGCAGTTAAAGAAGCTTTGTTCTGTAAGTTGTCATTGACCCATACAGATGGTTGTTTCCCGTTGACAACACGTAAAGGTGCTCTTACAGGTTCCGTATTCTGAGAACTCAAGCCATTCCACTCTTCGTGGACCCCTTTGTCACTAGTAGATGCTTGAACAGCCTCTTGCATAAGAGCACTCCAGCTCCCACTATGTATGGAAGGCAATGTGCCATAGTGATCAACCTCTAGAGGATGCCCATGCATCTCTCCACTTATGCCAGATGTAAGGTACCCCCCAAGTAAACCCCAATTATCATCTTCATCTGTGCCAAACAAGAGCTTCTGTTCGATAGGATCTAAACCAGCTGCATCTCTAGAATTCCCTATAGCTGATGGTGGCTTTCCATGTAAATTGCCCAATGTATCATCTTGTTCTTGCCTAAACTGGAATTCCCTAAACTGATCATGGAATTGCAGATTGCTAGCTTCTAGAAAGTTTCCAGCTGCAACATCATTACCAAGAACTTGCATAGGAGGATTGTCCAATGTATTTCTGCCTTGGAGATTCTGCAAAAGTAATATCTTATCCTGTGAGCAACCTTGAGCAGCTGATTGCCGATTGTTTGTAGCAAATGGGTATGATGACTTCACTGCATGGGTTGCATCAGGTCCAGTCATCAAATTGTTGAAATTACCAGATATTCCCAAAAAGGGAGGGTATTGGTCTATGGTTCCAGTGCTAGAAACAGGCATGCCATGAATAAAGTGATCATTCTGTTGTGGCATAAATCCCATAGATAGCATTGCCCGATTCTGATCATTCAGAATAAAACTACCATTAGCAAGGTTCTGCAAAGCTGTCGAGTAATTTGACTGTGCCAAATTCATGTTGCCAGGAATAAGCATCTGAGAGTTAATGGGTAAGTTGGAGACATCCCCCATAAAATTATTTGGCCACATATAGTTATGTGCATCATTAATAGGCATGTCATTTAGTGTTGCAGATAATTGATCTCCTGTTGCAGGTTTTCCTAAAACAGACGATTGGCTATGGGAAATGAGTTGTCGTGTTTCCTGATCTGGCTGCCGAAGTTGCTGCTGTGTCTGCTCTTGGAACTGTTTGTACAATAGTTGTTGTTGCCAAAGTTGCATAATGCTACAAGATGGTATCGTGGATTATGAAGTGTCACTCAATGCAGTTAACTCCTAGGAACCACTGATATGCCACCAGGAAACTGTTAGAAGTCCAGAACCTAGTGTTTTTAAAAAATCAATGGGATTGAACTTCTATCTTCCAGACTCTCATAGACAGCAAAACATCAATTCCACTCAAGGGAAGCTTTGAATGATTTTTCACAAGAATGAATTGCTTATACTTTCTTTCTCAGAATGTCCATCCCCACAGATCTCAAAAGCAAAAGATATTAAGCATAAGAATCTTCCGGTGATTTAAACAACAGTGCCATGTGATCATGGACCCTCCATTTTTTTTACAAACCTGCTTAAAACCAAAGATAGGGAGAGATATTATGGAAAAATTGATAGCAATATTTACAAATTCTGAGAATGGATTGCTAAATCTTCCAAACTCAATGTGCTCTTGATGGAGTATAACATAGTCATGTTTCTTCCTCAAAACATAGGCATGGCGTACCTTCTCTAAAACTTCAGGGCAAGAACAACATTCATCCTACAAAACCAGAATCGAAAACTAAAAATTATCGCTGCCTTGATGAACTAAGTTCCTACCAAACCCTTTCCATGTAGTAGCCTGATTGACTGATACTACCATAATAAAAACAAGAACAAGGGACTCAAATATATCAAAATTAAAAAAGAGAGGGGAAAGAAGAAAAAATAACTCTATGAAAACAGACATGTTTCTCATATTTATAAATGAAGTGTGGCTTAAACTATTAAAAGCACCAAATAACTAAATGATAAGGTGAAACCAACGCAGAACTTTTTAATCACTGAATAAACAACTTGGTTTGTGGTTTTTAATTATATCCAAGAAGCATTAGAGTCAAAAGCTCTCTTGGAGTGTGAAAGTTTATGCATTCTATACAAATTAGATAAGTCTTTAACCTAAATGCCATGTTTCCAATGAAATCATAAAGCCAACTAACATTTGAAGCATAAGTGAAGTTGAGTATATCCCTGAAACATGTGGATGGTCAGAGTAAACATGAAGCAATGAAGATACACTGTGACTGATATATGTCCCCTATAGGTGCACAATATCACTATTCCAGAATCAAGTGGCAAGAGTTCAAGAAACGCCTCTTGTCTATACATTAGCGGGTTAGCACATTTCTTTTGTTTGTTCATTGACATAATAAAAGGCCAGCTTCCTTTTCTACAAATAATTCGTCCTAAAGAAGGATGGAGCAAAAAAGTTAAGTAAGCAACCAAATGATAAATATGGTAAGTAGAGAATTTAATTTATGAACCAGTTCTAAATTTTGCCACGCCTTCGATCTCAAAGGAGAATCTAATATTTCCAAGCTCCAAGCAGGTAAAATAGTCCAAAAAGGTAAGAAGATAATAAAAGCCTTAATTGCAACATAAATAAACCAAGAAATCGGAATCATCTATCTTGCCTAGCCAATGACACCGGAAGGAGCAAAAAAGCCAAAATCCGCTCGATAACCACGGAATAACAACACCGCACACCCAACTCCCAGCATTTCAAACGGACACCCGGCTCCAGCGAAAAGAAAAAGAAACCCAGTTAACGTATGGTTCCCGCATCAAATTGGGGACAGACCAGTGGAATTGCCACGCATAATCGGAAAACCCAAGAAAAATCAGCACAAAGAAACCCAGGGGAAGGAGAATCAGGCACCAACCGTCACACGTCCGCAGATCGACGGATCTAACCGTGGCGGAAAGCCACGAAAGCTGACACAGATTGGAAATAGCGCCGAACTCGATTGTCCACGAGCTAGGGTTAGGGTTCCTGAGCAGCTCCCTCGGGGGCTAGGTTTTCCCCCACGATCAACAACGGCGCCGCGTTCCTGGACCTTGTCCGCTCGCTCTCAGTCTCTCCATTGCTCCCCGCGAGAAAAGTAAGGATTTTTTTTGTCGAAAAAGATAATAAAGAGAGAGGGAGAGGGAGAGAGAAGGGGGATGTTTTGTGAAATTTCCAACGAAGGGGCGAGGGGAAGAAGACCCCGGCTCGGCGCCCAAGCTCTTGGTTCGGACGACGAGCCGGTCGGTCAAGCGTCCGAGCCGGGAGCGTGGCTCATCCTTCCGCTCAAAAAGTTACGGCGAATCTCATCCGTTGGTCTGTCGGCGGCGGCAGCGCCAGCGGATCTAGAGCGTCCGACTGGAGATTTAATCGGGAGATTGGCGGGAATCGAATTGGGGCTTACACGAGTATATTTGTACTCTGAATATGACGTGGAAGGAAAGGAACATAGTTTTTGTGAGATCCGTACGAATTAGTTATGACGGTTGCGTAGTCAAATGGCAACAAGATCTAATTAAGTGAGTAGTTTATTAGAAACACAATTATTACATTAATTGTCCATAATTTAAAAGATCATGAAACCTAGCTGGTGACGTAATAATAATCACTATCTTTCAATCCGAGTTATTATTTTATTGCATTTACCAAATTAACACTGTGTTCTTGTAGAATGCCTCAAAAGCACACCACAAAAATATGATAATTTGATGATCTTTTCTATCATGGAGCTAAAGGAGAGACTAATAGTTTAATACTGAAACGAATAGTCTGAAACAGATGGCAATTGGACCCCTCGCAACACTAAATTCTCTCACTTCACTGCTTCAATTGACTTAAATCATTTTCAAGCAGAGTTAGTAAGCTGTTGAAGCATGAGAATGGTCCCCCAAAGTTGACATTGTCAAATCATGTAAAGGGATCCATTGGGTGCTGTCATTTATTATGGAAACTTCAAACTATTTCCACTACAGTAACTCCCAAACACTAAATGTTAGCCAACAACGGCAAGTTTGCACCTTTCATTTACTGTAAGCACTAGAACCTGACAAAAGGGATGGCACAGAAAGCCACAGGACAAGAAAGAGGACTAATTTTAAGGTTGTGACAAAGTATCTTTCAAGGCCTTTGGTTGACAGAAATCACAGCATGCATCCTGCAGTATTTAATGATCTCAGTGGAATGTTCTTGGGTACCTTAAAAGGCTGGCACAGCTCCACGACAAGGAATGATTTGGCATTGATGTCAGTGCTAAAGGACCAAAAAGTTTGTACTTTATTGTTGTACATGGAGCCAAAAGGAAGATACTGCAAGGATGATCAATGGCAGGCAACTTGTTATCCACTGAACTCTTTGACTCCTGATGGTGTTAGAAAAGGATGGAATGATGAGACAGTGAGGGAAGGGGGACATGTGGTGGGGTGGTGTTGTAGGAGCTAATTAACTCCAATCATGTGGGAGCTAGACTGTGCTATTTTAATGAGAATATTAAATTGGGAAGAAAGTGTTTTTGCTTTTCTTTCCTTACTGGAGTTCAATCAGTCGAAGGAATTGAGTTGGTACTTCCTTTGATTCCATATGAACAAAAGGAAATTTCCATCTTTATCTTCTTCTCCTTCTTTATTTAATGTAATTTAAAAAAAAAAAAAAGCTATCTACTGTGCTTTTTCATTGAAGATTAACTTTACTGAATAGTAAATGATTGTTTTTTTCATTAGTTTTTCTGCAAACTAAAGGTGGAATAGATATCTCATTCATATCAGGTTTTCAATGCTCAATCTACTGAGATAAAAAGATTTTTTTTTAAAAAAATAACAATTAGAAGAGATGAAAAATAAGTTTACATCTAATAAGTTGTAAGGCAGTTGGTGATCAAATTAGATGAAGTAGATAGACAATAGATAAGAGAAGAAACTAATTAATAAGGATATAATTTGTCAAATAATAAGAGATAAAAGTGGATCAATATTAACTAGGGTGGACTAAGGAGGAACCAATTATAGAAGGAGAAAAACTACTTAATTTGAACAATATTTAATCTAAAAGAATATCCCATTTGACACATTTAAAAATCATATTAATAATTAATTAATATAAAAATGTTGATAGTTCATTAATATTTTATTAATTAATTTATTTTTTTAATTAATTTTCAAGGTGATTTCTTGGGAAGGGTAGTTGAATTCCATGGAGTAATAAAGTAAGGTGAAATATTTGTTTTTTTTCTAACTTTCTATAAATATATTCATGATATTAAAAAAATTGTAACTAACAATAAATAGAAAACAATGATTGATAAATTCATCCGAATATAAACAATTTTAGACTAAAACTTATTCCATTCCATGTTTGAAAACTTTACTTTTTTGACTGAAAATGTTATAAAAATAGTGACACAAAACCACATGTTGATTAATTTATTCCAACAATTAATACGAAGACCTGGAGCCAGTTGGCCCAAACTCCAAAATGAAAATCCAACTAGTTTATTAGTTTGTCTATGAAAAACATTGATTAGGCAAAGAAATGAGATGGAAATCTATTAATTCGTTATAATCTAGTAATTAGATTAAATTTAATTATTAAAACAAGAAAATGTGGTTTATAAGCTTAACCTTTTGGACTGTCATCTAGAAAAGGATACAAGAAACAGATGAGGGCCCTTTGAATGCAAAAACTTAAAGACTCAAAACAACTTGCTCTGGTTTCTGTAAATGCTTTGCCAGAACACAAGGCTTTGTCTTAAAACTACATGCAAGCATGATGACAAGACTAATCTCTTGCTATGGTTTTCTTATATCAAGAAAAGCTTCATTCTGATTTAAGATAACTCATACTCAGATACTCTATATTCATGAACACAATCATCATTTTGGTTTCCTGGATAAATGATGCTGATGAAGTTGATTTTGGTTCTCGAGACTCTGTTGGTGGTTCTTTGGATGGTTGAATTGCCACAGAAACAAGAGCTAAGCAGAGGGAGCTTTCCAAAAGAGCTCGTCTTCGGCACCGCCTCCTCGTCTTTGATCAAGCTAAACGATTTATGTATTGAATCAAGAAAAAAAAAATTGAAGTCCTTTCAGTATGAAGGAACAGTGGAGGAATATGGTAGAGGAAAAACAATTTGGGACAAGTTTGTTCACTATTTTGGTATGTACTACATTGATTGGCAATTAAATGCAAATTTTAGAAGAAACAAATGATTATGATTAGTTTCACAAGTTTAAGAAAAAGGAAATATAAAGGTGATTGATTTTAGCAATGCTGATGTTGCTGTTGATCACTACCATCTGTTTCTTGTAATTTTTTTCCTTTAAAGAAAGTAAAAAAAAAAAAAAAAAACTAGTATTCATAATTCTGAAGGTCTTGTTTTTATTATTATTATTATTTTTTGTTGTTGTAGGATGATATAAAACTTATGGAAGACCTTGGAATGAATGCTTTTAGGTTTTCGATCGCCTGGTCAAGTATATTTCCTGGTATTTATCCTTATACGGAATATAAAATAGTTTTATTTTCATTAAAAAAAACATGAAATTCAATAGTTTTACCTTCAAGGAAAATGGAAGAAGTTCCTAAAATTTATTTTAAATTTACAACAAAATTGCATCAGATATGTTCTTCATGGTTTTAATTGCAGATGGTGGTGAAGAAGTTAATCAGGCAGGGATTGACCATTACAATGAAGTGATCAATGCATTGCTTGCCAAAGGTTGGCTGTTTGGTTTCAATCAAGTAAATAAATAAATAAATAAACAGAGAGACTATTTCAGTCTCTAAAAAAAAACAAAAACAGAACACAGATTGTTGCTGTTATTGCAGGAATTCAACCCTATGTTACATTGTACCACTGGGATCTTCCTCAGTCACTAGAGGATAGATACAACGGCTGGCTCGATCGCCGAATCATGTAATTGTATCTTATAGACTTCCAATATGCCTAAGAATATTCAGGAGTTCTCCTATTTAGTATGAATTTCACTACATAATCAGAGAGGACTTTGCAAACTATGCTGAGACATGCTTTAAAGAGTTGGGAGATCAAGTCAAGCACTGGATTACCTTCAACGAGCCCCACTCATTCGCGATCCAAGGCTACGATGTTGGACTACATGCCCCTGGTCGATGCTCCACTCTCCTCCATTTACTGTGCAAGGCAGGAAACTCAGCCAGTGAACCTTACATTGTTGCTCATAATGTTCTTCTATCCCATGCTACTGTGTCTGACATTTACAGAAGAAAGCATCACGTACATATATATGTCTCACAAAAATTCCATTAGTTCTTTTAAAGATTTTTTTATCTGCTGAAACTAATAAAAACTACTCCTTTAAAAGAGAACTCAACAAGGTTCAATTGGCATAGCATTCAATGTCATGTGGTTTGAACCCATGACAGTCATCTGAAAATAAAGACGCAGCACAAAGAGCACAAGATTTTCAGTTTGGATGGTGAGAAAGCTTCATTCTATACTACTATAGATAGATAGATAGATTTTGAGATCTGAATATATTGGAACAAAATGGCAGGTTCATGGACCCATTGTTCTTTGGGGACTACCCGACTTCCATGAGGACGAGAGTACAAGAAAGGCTGCCAAAGTTTTCAGAAGCTGAAGGTGCCCTTGTTAAGGGGTCCCTTGATTTTGAGGGAGTAAATCATTACACCACATATTACACAAAGCACAACTCCACAAACTTAGCTCGATTCTTGCTTAACGATGCCTTGGCAGATTCTGGTGCTATAACACTTCGTATGTCAAAAGATTTTCTACTTCTTTTTAGCAAAAGTAAAGAACTCACTGTACATCTTTCTTCATCAACCATATAGGAAGGCAATTGGAGACAAGGTACTCTTTATTTGTTTTTTTTTCTTTAATTTCTTTTTGTTTATTTATACCAAATAATTTACCTTGCAATGTAGGCATTTTCGATATGGCTTTATATTGTACTTCAAGGGATCAGAAGCCTTATGAACTACACCAAAGATAAATATGGAAATCCTTTGGTGATCATTACAGAGAACGGTAAGCCATTTTAAATTCAGTTTTCAATTTATGAATACTAAGTACTAAACTGAGTATTTGAAGGAATGGATGATTTCAACAATCCATTCATCTCCACTGAGCATGCTCTTAAGGATAAGAAGAGGATCAAATACCATAGCGATTACCTTTCCAACTTGGCAACCTCAATAAGGTTAATCTTTAGCCCCTAGTTCTGATTACCTTTTCAACTACGTAATTCGATTTGTTTGGAACTTGGCATTGCAGAGAAGATGGTTGCAATGTCCAGGGTTACTTCGTGTGGACTCTGCTTGACAATTGGGAATGGACTTCAGGGTACACTTCGAGATTTGGTTTGTACTTTGTGGATTACAAAGACAGGCTTAAGAGGTACCCAAAGAGCTCTGCAATTTGGTTCAAGAACTTACTGAGGACTGGATGATATGAATTACTGAGTTCCTGGTAAGATGGAATTATGGCGAGGGAAAAAAAATAGAAAGCATGTGTGGTGATTATTTGTTAAGATTACAAAACAGTAGACTTCGTTATTGGCTTGAAATAAACTCTCACTGAATTCCTAATTAGTTGTGAGATGATAAATCCTATTTGGGCATTTTGTTTCTACTTTTTACTGAAATTCTACAACCTTAGTTTTCTAAGCATTTTACTTCATCAAGCAATCATATTTAAGCAGGCAAAACCATAAAACAAGTTCTGAAACTTGATCTATACTCCAACAAAAAATGGCTCATATACTACATTGTTAAACAACAGTACAAAGAAAATTTAAAGAAAGCAATGACCAAATAATTAGAAGAGCCACAGCTTGATATGTTCAATAAAAGTTAATCATGCACTAAAGAATGGACGACTGTAAAACGTACTAGGATTATCTCCAAGAAGTGCAGTAAATGGCTGCCAAAGCCACGGGACTTTCTTGACCTGACTTGAACACCTCAAAGCTTTGATTCTGCCATCATTTTTATTGCTTTCGTAATCTTCTGAGTGTTCTTAACACTCTTCATTTGACTTCTGACTGCAGATGGTGATGTAGGAATTGATCCTCCAAATGCAAGAGCTATGTTCTAATGCTTAGTGAAGAACCGAGGAATCAATAAACTTCACACCCGTTTGAGTTGAAATTAAATGTGAGCCCATTAGCCCAAGTTCACTGTTTATTCACAAAGAAGTCAGTAGTCTAATGTTTCATGTGACCAAAATGAGAGTTCAAAAAAGCACTAGTTATGTAAATCTAAGTTGACAAATTAACAATGCTTTTGATAAAAACACATTTAGTATTCAATAGTTGACACTTTAAATTTTATTGGTAAAACAAAAAATCAATAACTGAGAATCACCCAAGCAGAAGAAGGAATATTTCATATTAGCTACAAATGGTTCCATGATCCAAGAAAGAAAATGCCAGTAATTATCTTACGCTACAAGTGTCTTGGAACTGACCGAATGGAATTAAAGAGACGCAAACAACTATCCATAGGTTCGAAAGTCTGGGGTGGAGCCACGTATAGCTTTGGTGGAGCAATTGTCATATCTCAATTTTTTATAAATACCCCTAGAGGTGTATAAAATTACAAAAATATTAGAGTCTTGCCCCATTAAAAAAAAAATAAAAGGGCAATACTCAAAAATTAAAACTATTTTCTATAGGCTAATTCTTCTTCCCTCATATCATTCTTCATGCAATGCAACCCTCATCTTATATCCCTCTACCGCTCTACCGTTTAAATATTTTACCCCATTTGGTATAAGGGGCCTAGCTCTGCCCCTGTTTTAAAAATCAGCCATTGATTAATGAAATATAGTGTTGTAAATGACGATAGGCGATGAGGGGATGGTCACTAGCCTACCACCTCAGCCACCTGAGCGGTTAAATTTTTTTACTATTTTATATACATAATATTATAAATAATTAATATTCTTTATAATATTTACATTCAATGAAATATATTAATTATATATATGATAATTTTATTAGGTTTTAATTAAGTATATTTAAATATCTCAATCATAATTAAGAGTTGATTAAAATTATTAACCAAAAGTTATTTAATTAAAGCTAACTTACAACTTATCTGCGTACTTTGTTTTGGCCGGGCGACGAGTTTAACACGTCACTGAGACTGTGTGACGAGTTAAGCCTCATTGTCAGGACCGCACAACGCATCCGAACAAGTTGTTTGGCTGAGGCAACGCGTCCCGTACATGTCGTAGGACCCGAGCGACGCGTTTGGGCCCGTCATCGGGCTTGGGTGATGCTTTCAGACTCATGCAACGCGTGACACATCCGGACACATCACAATAGCTAGACTACAGCATCAAAGGCGGTGATGGTGGTTCCAAGCGCTTGCGGAGGAGGTGAGTTACCGCTTAAGGCACCATCTCAAATAAAGGCGGTGTGGTTGATGTCCGCTTCCCACCTAAGAAGCTGCCTCATCCACCATTTAGAACAATGGTGAAATATAGAAACTGTTATACATTGCAATACCAGAGCCAAATATTTCTAAGAGGCAAGATGTTGCCTTTCCTTGACTTGGAAAAACATAGCTAGGTGTTCCACCGCATAAATGGCAATCATAAGCAGAGCATCAAACAGCTCCAGTCCCGAACATAAATCTTTTGAGCAAAACAAGGAAAAGAGACATTAATTTTGACAATTCGCTCATCTTAGCACTCGTCGGAATAACTTTCGCCTTTGGATCCAAATGAACATTGTGAAGAAAACAGATTAGGTATCAATCAGAGCAAAATAATTCTGGAACATTTAGGTAGCCATATTCATCGATAGAAAACAGATCGATCGAATGCTCACCAGGAAGGAATCGCAGATCGGGCGGCGACGAAGGAGCCATAGGGAACAGGCGAGACTCGAGACCAGTAACCGCCTCCCCTCCCTTCCGAAAGCTGCCATCCCCATCTTCGATCACCAAATAGCTTCGCCCGCCTCTAAACCCTAGGATCGTCGACGCGAGAATTCGGAAGCCCCGATGATCTTATAGACCGACGTCCAACGAAACTCGGACGGTGATCCATGATCCTCATTTATTAAAAAATGAATTTATCGGAAATTATCCGCTTCCCATTAATCTTTTTGCACGTGGAATGGAAAAGGCCGTGTCAGTGTACGAGGGTATTTTTGTCATTCAAACTTTAAACACGCACAGAAAGGTCTAATAATAAGAAGAAAGCTTCAAGCTAAGAAAGAAAATTCAAACTCTACGCTGAAGAAAAACAAAGAAGTACAAAAGCAACGAGGAGGAAGAAGAAGGAGGAGGAGGAGGTAGATTCAGAGCAGCATGCCTCAGAGGCACTCTCACGGAGGAGGGCAGACGACGATGTGCTTCAGAGGACGGTCAACGTCGGTGCCTCCTGCGTGCGTGACAAACTCAGCTGGGGTGAAGAAGCTGCCATGGCAAACGCAAACTATCCTAATCTCTTCCCCCTTTTTGTACTTGTAGAGGAACCCCTCGATCCTTCTTCCATTCGGACCATCGCCCCTGGTAAACACGCATGGCATCTCTCCCATCATGTCCCGTTCCGAGGACTCTTGCTCCTTTGTTCCTTCCGCTGCGAGAGTAGTATCGGCCTCGTTGGTAGAGGCTGACCGAATTACTGTGGTGATCGTGCTTTCTGCGTTAGTAAAAATAATAATAATAATAAAGTTGGAATGCAGTGAATGATCTGTATTAGCCTCCGAAACTTAAGTAATTAACACTGTATTTATGTAAACAGACTAAACAAATGACAAACAATTAAAACGAACATGGTGAAATGCAAAGCAACATGAAGTGGCCAAGTATAGCAATTTCTTTCAAAGGAAACGCAATTAGCAATATTCTAGCAGATTGAAACAGACATTGCAGATGATTGCCTATGCTGATAGTTCGACTTTAGGAAAATAATCCGTGAATATATGATAATTTTGTTGCTTATTGTCATCAGTGCTTGCTATTTAAAAAACCTCCGACCATTCAAAGGAACTAAAATAGTACAATAGACATTATGTTGCATATAATGGTAATGTAGCAAGTCTAAGAAAAAAGATCAATGTTGCCATCACTGATGCTGTGTGCAATTTATCATTTGTCATCATTAGTATAAGTATCTTCTACCAATCAATCGAACAACTGAAATAGGTATTATGTTGCACGCAATGAACACGCAAGCAAATCTACTAGGAAAAAAGTCCAACTTGTCGCCTACGATGATATGTATAATGAAGTTATCACCTTTTGTCCTTAATACGCTTATACTGTACGAAAACTATGGCAGATGGGGGTTGGTTGATGAGGTGGTGAAAGTAGTAGGAAATTTGATAGAGAGAGCTTAGGTGAAATTAGGGATAACAAGGATGAGGAATTCAAGGGACTACTAATATGATAATGATGGTGAAAATATGGTGATCGGGTGAAGTGATTATGTCAATGATAGGATAAAGGGTTTGGTTGGGTGATGAGGTGGGGCTGAAGTTTGGTAAATAGCAAAAGATAGGAAATGAGAGAAACGAGAGACTTATAACTTCCACGCGTACACCACCGCAAGATGACAGAGCGCCTGCACACATTGAGCAAGCAACATTAGTATCAGAAACCAAGGAAGATCTCCCTAGCTTCAGTACTCCGGTACTCAAATCAGAAACCGTCCTCGATACAAAAAATACAGTATGCCAAAAGCAGAAAGCAGGAAAAAGATGAACACTACTCTTAGCAATTCTAAAATGTAACAATGCAAAAAGTCCCCTCTGTGTGAGTGTGCGTGCATTTTTTATACTATCTGTTAGATCTCGATTGTATCGAGGGGACAAGAAATATTCTTGTCAGAAAGTGTCGGATGGTGCTGAAGAGGCAAAATAAACTTCCCCACTAGCCTTACGAAGCTTCTGGATATCCAGCTGGCGGAATATTCTCTGACAAGTTGATACTCTGACAGGTTGTTGCGATTCTCTGACAAAGATGTTCTCTAAGAAGGTGTCCGATCGGAATATGCATCGCATGGATTTGTGTACGGTATGAGTATGCTGTGATCCAAGGGTCGAAATTGTTTATGGGCAGACCATCTAGGTGATAAAGGAACAAGCTTCGAAATGCCCGATCGATCCTTGAGCCGACCGAATACAGGTTTGAGAGCTACAAATGTGAATGAGGCGCTAAGGTTCAAAGAGACTGTCTTACTTTAGCATCAACTGGTTGCTGACTTGAAAGACATGGTCATCATGAGATTGAACTGAGCTCCAATAAGGGCTGGCTAGATAGTTATTGTAAAGAATAGGGGTGAAAATGAGCCAAGCCGCTCGTGAGCAGCTCGATCAAAGCTCAACTCCGAGCTCGAGCCAGCTCGTTTAACATTTGAGCCGAGCTCGAGCCTATTTGTTATTGGCTCGAGGGCTCGTCAAGTTTTTTCGAGCTGGCATAATTCAATCTTAGTATAGTTAAAATAATTAATACCTTAAAAAAAAGCAATAAGTTGTGTAAGTTCTTGTGGCTAGAGAATTTTATTAAGTTT
The DNA here is from genome assembly GCA_037177415.1 of Kaempferia rotunda. NCBI lineage: Eukaryota > Viridiplantae > Streptophyta > Magnoliopsida > Zingiberales > Zingiberaceae > Kaempferia > Kaempferia rotunda. The sequence goes on along the minus strand of JBAMIB010000097.1, from coordinate 362,080 downwards.
TCGTGTGGTTGAAGGTTCGAATATCACCATTTGCAATAGCATGTGTTCATTTTAATTTGATTTTTCAAGCTGAGCTTTAGCCCGTGATTAAGTGGTCGAACTCAAGCCCAAAGTTCCAAACTCGCTCGAGCCCGAGCCGAGCTTGTTCAAATTTCTTGAGCTCGAGCCGACTCAAGCTTGAGCTCGACTCATTTACACCCCTAGTTGTATCCACAGTTCTATTCTCAGCTACTATGCATTTGGGCCAATCATCCATATTCGACATTACCCAGTCTAATTAATAATTTCTTTTATTTCATCTACATCAACTAATCTAAATATAAATTTATATTAAATTTTATATTTTACTTAAAAAAACCTTTACATTACCTACTTTATTCGTTTTATAAACTTAAATTTTATAAATAATACTTCTTAATATTTAGGAAATGAATTGAGTAATAAAAAAATAAATATTACCCAGGAAAAAAATAAAAAAAAAATAAAGATAGGGTAATTATAGGAAAGTTGATAGGGTAAAATAAATTAATATGGATGCTTTTACATGTTCTACCATTATAGAGATGCTTGTGTAACATGCATGCATTAGATTAGAGTCTCTTTTAATTTATTGCATAAATGTATAGGAGTTCAAATGTCATTGTTAGTTATTTGTTAATTTTGAGATAGTAATCGAATTGGAACTATATTAATCATCAATCAAACCAATTAGTTGTGAAGTAAACATCTACAATACTAATCTTCAATTAATTATTTGTATAAAAAACATTATAATGTAATTTTTTTTTTCATTGTAGGTCAAAACTTGACCTTATAATTAAATCATCCACATGAATTACGATTATTCTAATCATGTCATCTTTACTTGCGATAGCATGTTGCTTAAAAAGTTTGTGTTTGACTAAAAGATTATGCTTATATAATATATTGACAATTTTAATAATTAGATCACACTCTTTTGTTTTTTTTTTTTTTAACATAAACGATATCATCCTGTCGGTAAATATGGAGATGGATGCTAGGGATACACTCTTTTGTTCTGTTTTTTTTATTAAAACATAAATGATATTAATCTTGTATGTAAATGTGGAGATGAATGTTGGGGATTTGGAGGTCCACGTGTCGTCAAAGAAGACTTTGAAGAAGATCGATACGGCGCTCCAGGAAGACTTTCTAAATCTTATGCACCAACAAATTAACAAGCTCTAGAAGGAGAGTTAGCAACTAAATCGGGAAAACAGGGAGGGTGTCCTGGTCATTGGTCCTCTTGCGCTAAAGTTAGTGCAATGATTGATGAATAATTAATGTTGGTGAATAATTGATGAGAAGCAGAATAATGACGATTGCATACCTCTGCAGGTTGTGAAAAACCTTATTTATACTTGGATGTCACCTGACGCGGAGATCAAGGAGCTTCTGTAAATAGAATAGACATTTATGACATATTGTTGTCTTCCTTAATTGCCTTTATTTAATTAGGCATAAAATTCGTACGTGTCAGAATTGGAAGCTTTTTCTATACAAGGAATTGTAGCGCATATCTTCTGACAGCTGATACTCTGATTTGACCATTGCACTAGGCGACAATGAGGGTTGGTAAGACCTTTGCCAAGCAGCGCTTGCCGAGTGGTTTTCCATACGGACCGAGTTTGACCAATAGAGGAGATGATTGAGCAGTCGCTCGGTGACTCACTCAACTGATGTTCAGGCTCACTCGGGTTGGTTCGTTCGGTAGTTCATTCTTGCGCTTATCTTAAAGAGGAGTGAACCGACCGAGTGGGTGGCACA
>JBAMIB010000097.1:339468-350912 GCA_037177415.1 Kaempferia rotunda | reverse complement strand
AAATGCATGAAAGATTAATCTAGTTTGCTCTCTCTCTTTTTTTTTTCTTCCAAAAGAGGGCACTCTTCTACCTATTCATAATCCATTTATAGTCCAAACCTTGTGCTCACTATACCAAATCAAACCTAAATTTCATTTGAGTGACAACTTAGAGGTAATAGCTAAGATGAAATACAATAGTGATTATGCTTATTAGTTCACTTTAACTAGTACTCTGATATATCAAAGCAACAAAAGAAGAGAATTGAATAAGAAGGGATAACTAAAGTCATCAATGAACATGAATCAAACACCATAATACATTTGGAACTTGTAGCAAACTTTTCCATGGAAATCACATACTAATAGTATGATTATCTGTGACCTCATACAACCATGGAGAAATAACAAAATCCAATGGATAGAGCTAAGACCACTCATTTTGCAAGGATTCAAACTATGAACAAGATAAAATACTTAAAAAAAGGATATGAACCATGTATATACAAGGATATAAATTATTAACCAATCAAACTGCAAAAACACTAGAAATTTTTTTCAACCAAAGAAATAAGCACAATGTTAATGTTACAAAGAAAAAATACCTGTGTAACATACACAACTGTGTTAATTGCACAGAACGTCGGCCTTAGCTCATCAGTAGATACTGAACGAGCCTGAAAATAACACCAAAAAAAGAAATAAGCACACAGCTCAATTTGTGTATCTTAAACACTCACGGATCATATTGTGAATACCAACCTGATAGTAGATTTCTGCCCAAAATAATACCAGCAATGCATAGGTAGTAAAGAATGCAAGACCAGGAAAGTCCAGAAGAATATGTTGAATTATCTGAAACTCCAACAAGTATACACATGCACTCAATAACTATGAAGCATATATCACAGAAAAAGAAGAAGGTACCTCAGGGCTTATTTTCTCAATACCCCAACGAAATACAAAGACCAGTGACCGAACTGCAAATATCAGGTACAATATAATGCTAAACATGAACGTGCAAGGAGCATATTACTAGAAAAGCCATCTTATTTACCGCCGTCAACAAGGAAATTCAAAAGGTAGAAGACCTTCTGCGTCGTCCAACCAAACTCCGGTACTCTACATTCAATCCTAATCAATTGAATCTGCAATTAAAGATCATAGAGAGTGAACACAGAGATATTCAACAATAATCCCACGCAATTGTAAATTAGTCAAATTTCCCATTCCAGCAAACACCAGAATTCAAAATCAGAACGAAATAGCATCCATTTGACAGAGAAGCCGAAACGAAATCCTAGAGCGCACGATCAAGGCATGCAGTTGAAGCAAAAGGGAGGGAGGGAGGGGGATTACGAGGGCGACAGCGGACAAGAGGCCGTAGAGGAGGGCGAGGGTGTGGAAGATCCGATCTTGCCACAAGGCAGAGCCGTTCACCTCGTCCCACCACCCGTTGCCGCTCCGGAGCGCGAGAAAGGCCGGCGAAGACACCATAAACCGGCGCATCCTCCGAGGGCGACAGTCTCCGGCAATTGGAGGTTCTCCTCGCCGATCGAGAGAGAGAGGGATGGGCAGGGAAGGAAAGGAAAGGAAAGGAAAGAATAACAGGAAGTTTTCAAAATGTATATTTTTTCAAAATGCCTTTTCAAATTTTGATAATTTTAAAATGTGCGTTAACATTTTTATTTTAATATATATATTTTTAAAACTTTATTACTATAATTGACCATTTAAAATCTAAAATATTTAATCTTTTCAAATTCTAATATTTGTTCGAATTAATTTTATTTAAAATTAATGCTTCTATGCAATAAATGAATCTGATAACACTTGAACTTTTCTTTTCTGTAATTTAATAATTATTTATTTCTCAAGCATTATAATCACTAATATTTCACCTGTGCGATGCACAGATTATATCACGTATAAAATATGTATAAAAAATTAAATAATATGAATTTTTTCTATGAAATTAAATATTAGATGTAATAAATTAATTTGACTATGATTAATATATTTCATATGAAAAAAATATTATTATAAATTATGAAAAACTTCCTTAAATACAACATTTGTATTTTGTTTATATTTTGTTGTTAGAATTGGTATCTTCAGGATTTTTCACATTTAAATCCTACAGAAAATAGGCAAAGATATATATATATACCGAGGGAATATTAATTATGTATTTAGAATTCATTTTAAATTATAAAATATTTAGAATAATAAGAGACATTCCATTTATTGATTTGATCAAAAATATACATTAATAGAAAAAGAAATATTAAATGGTCTTAAATTAAATAAAAAAATATATATTTTTTAAATATGATTTATAAAATATAAAATAGAATTTTTTTCTATTTTTATATTTAGGCGGAAAACTTTTTAGAGAAAACTCTGTTTTTATATATATATAATTTTTTTTAAATATAGTTGGAATATTTAAAATTATATATATTTTTTAACAAATTTAGATTATTTTAAATATACAAATAATTTTTCATATGAATTCAAAATTTTGAATTTAATTTGAATTTTTTTAAAATATTAAAGATGTCTTTAAAAAATTTAGAATATTTTTTTATATTTTAAATTTAATTTTTAAAATTATCCTTTAAATGATGTCTTTAATTTAATTTAATAGATTCACGTTGTAGTAAATAGTTAAACCAATATAGTAAATATTTTAAATTATTAAAATATATAATTAATTTTTAATATTTATGTAAGTAATTATTGAAATATTTGTTTAAAAAAATATTTAAATTATATAAAAAAAATTATCTAAAGATAAAATTATTTAAAAAGCTTAAAACAACATTAAAAATTATTTTAAATTATATTTTAAAAAAAATATTTTGAAAATATAGTTGGAATATTTAAAATTAGGTTTTTGTTTATTTTTAAAATGATAATAAGTCAAAAAACAAAAATATAAAGAAGAAATACGATTAGTAATTAAGCAGTGGAGCCCTTTACAATTCCAAATTCAAGCATATCTGGACAAGAGAGGCCGATCGATCAATTTCCATTAGTAACGTTCATGAGAGTACGTATCATAATCTTTCATAGATCCCATCAAGGATGAGTATATATCGCAAAGATAATATTTCGGAAGAAAAGTACAACAAATAAGTCGATTGATCTTTTGGATCCAATCGAATTAATTGACGAAAAAGAAAATCTGGTTTGGTATTTAATGAGCGATATATGGGTGGAAGGTAGACCAAAGACAGTGAATATTTTTAATTATTAAAATATATAATAAATTTTTTAAAATTATTTAAAATTATGAAACTAATTATTGAAATATTTAAAAAAAAAAATCAGATTATATAATTTTTTATATGAATTAAAAATTTTGAATTTAATTTTAATTATTTTAAAATATTAAATATGTTGTTAAAAAATTTAGCATATTTTTGATATTTTAAATTTAATTTTTAAACTTATAAAAATTATCCTTTAAAATTAAAATTAGGTGAGCACAAATAAAAAATATTTGCATTGTAACCGCGCATAATTAATTAACCTTTCAAAAATATTAATATCGAATATGATTGAATTCACTTAATACTAAAACGAATATTTTTTTTTAAATGGATTCATGTAGTAGATAGTTAAACCAAAATAGTAAATATTTTAAATTATTAAAATACATAATTAAGTTTTAAAATTTATGAAAGTAATTATTCAAATATTTGTTTTAAAAAATAAATAAAATTTTAAATTATATAAAAAATTAAACTAAAGATAAAATAATTTATAAAGCTTGAAACAACATTAAAATTTATTTTAAAATTATATTTGAAAAAAATATTTTGAAAATATAGTTGGAATATTTAAAATTATATATGTTTTTGAACAAATTTAGATTATTTAAATTTACAGTTAATTTTTAATATGAATTAAAATTTTTGAATTTAATTTTATTTAATTTAAAATTTTGTAAATGTCTTTAAAAATGTAAAATATTTTTTGATATTTTAAATTTATTTATTTTTAAATATAAAAATTATATTTTAAATTTATAATTAATTTATATATTTATATAGCTATATAATATATATAAGTTATATATAATTATATAACTATGTATAAGTTATGTATAACAGGTTATTATAATATTGTTAATCGAGAATAGATTTGGTTCAATTAATTGTACGAACCCTTTCATATTTTTCCAAATCCATTCAAATTATAATAATTATAATAATGGAGGTTTGATTTTTAAGGTAATACAATTTCACCTCTGTCCCTTCTTCTGCAGTTCGATTGTTTGTCGCCACACCTCACCAACGTCGCTCATTGCTTAAAATAACTTTGAAAAATATTTTTAAATTATATCCTAATATATTTAAAAATATTAATTTTTAATGTCTAGTTGAAATATATATATATATATAATATTATTTTATTTTAAATTTACAATTAATTTATAACATGAATTCAAAATTTCAAAATTAATTTTAATTATTTTTTAAATTTTAATAATTTTTTTTCAAAATATGTTTCACAACTAAGAAATATTTGACTTTTGAATGTCTATCATAAATACTTCTCGATTTATTCTGATGAGCGATATAAAACTTCTATTTAGTCAGACTTATCACACATACTCAACGTCACTCAACCTTCTTATTATTATTATTATTATTATTATTATTATTATTAAAACTAATATTAAGATCTGGCCTATCCTACGTTATTTTCTTCCTCGACACGTCAATGCTTATTCCGTACTTAAATATTAAAAATTATCAACACGGCTCAGAATAAAAAATTCTCTAATAGCACTAAGATACTATCTTTAAATTATATCCTAATATATTTTAAAATTTTATTTGAAAACCTAGTTGAAATATTTAAAAATATTATATTATTTTAAATTTATAATTAATTTTTAACATGAATTCCAGATTTTAAAATGTAACAGCAATATATTTACATACGTTTTATATTTTTCCAAATTTAGGGTTTGCTCGCCGCTCGCCGCTCGCCGCTCGTGTCTGCTCGACCTCGCCCCTCGCCGCTCGTCTCTGCTCGACCTCGCCGTTCGCCGCCGCAGGTTGTTCTCCCTCCCCTTCCCTCCTCTCGCGCTCCCGTGCCTTCCTCCTCTCGCGCTCCCAGTTGAAATTCTGTTTACAGCTATCTAAAATTTATCCTATGCGATTTTAATTTGTCAGATATTGGTAAATCAAGAACTATAAATAGCAACAGAATGATCTCTGCAACACAACAGGTACGTTTCAAAGATTCAACTTTTTTCCTTACTGATTTAGTTGCTCAGCTATTTGATGAATCATATAGATTTATGATACAATGAGCTCTTTTATACAGTGATATGGAAAAATGTTCATCCTCTTAAATTGTGCCTTCAAATTTTTATATTTTCACGAGTTTAATGTGTCTTGAAAGCTATACATTTTAATTTGTTTGGACTTTGATGCATATTGCCTTCCCCTTTTACATGCTTTTCCTAATGTTCGTTGAAATCAATCTGTAAAATTTCATTTTTCTATTCTGCAGAAACTGCTAATAATTGTGTCCAATGCTGCTTGTCTTTAGGAGTATGATTTATTGAGATAATGTAGTATCGGTAATTGAGGCTTTTTCTTTTTGTAATTATCCTGAGCACTGACTTTACAGAAGATCGCTGATGAATTGGATGCGAGAGCAAGAAAATATTTGCGTGGTGATGGTGCTAATTTGGAGGTGTGCTTTATTGATATGTTCTGAATTATATCCTTCATTATTCTGTACCTTTCAGTTTCGTTAATTGTTCATTTGGTTTTTTTTTATGACAGACGTTACAAGACAAGAAGCTGAAAGGTCAGCTTGCGAATAGGGAAAAATTATATGGACAGTCAGCAAAGGCTGCTGCTAAGGCAGAAAAGGTTCACATCTCTGATACTTATACTCTTCTTATAATGTTACTTCAAAATTTTTTATCTTGTTTTTTGCTTTTCTTCCCTATGCCGTATTCAAAAGGTGTACAATATATTGCTACCTATTGCTCCATTTATCCTGATGCATCAATCAGATCTATTTCCAAATTATCGGATGACCCACTACATCACGTAATTAGGGGCATAATAATATTATAATTTATGACCTTCGAACTTGTCGGAGAAATACTTGAACCAATGAAATAGAGTTAGGATTCTACAGTTCACATACAAACCCAATGATCCACATGGTGTATCTCGTAGGAGATTTGTCCCCCTATTTATTCTAGGTATTGAATCAAAAAAATTCTTGAATCAGGTGTCACACCTCAAGGGTGACTTTCCCTCAAATGTGAAGTACTGAAGTATCTCCCTCAAGCCATGCTACAATTCTTTCACATAATTTAATTACCATAAGTTACTGAAATAATTTTGGCAGAATCTCTCTTGTAATTTTGTAAAAATGCCTACTATATCATAAATTTTATAGACGAAAGGATTACACGATGTGCTTGCAGAAAAATCCTGTCTGTGCCATTGGATCTTGTAAGTTTTGTTCATTAGGGCTGATGGTTTATTGTTTTTCTGCACCTAACTTAATACTGTATATATACTTGCGTCCTGTTGTTTTGTTTTGGGGGTTTTCTTACATGCTAGGATTTGGATTTGAATATTTTACTCTGGCCTTTTTTTTTTGTTACTCTGAATTGCTGCTTGTTTCCAGAAGGGGCAGTCCTATATAATATCCAACTAGCTAGTCATATCTACACTATGCGTCTGCTTGTGCATTAACCTAGGTAAGGGTGTAATTGAACCGAGCCAAACCGAAGAGTAAGAGACTCTAGCATGGGCTCGGTTTGTTATCCCTAGGCTCGAGCTCGGCTCAAATTCGATTCGAGCTTTAGTTCTTAAGCTTGAGCTCAGCTCGTAATAAAATTAAATAGTTCGAGTTCAGTCCGAGCTCGTTTAAAAATTAAACTCGAGCTGGTTTAAGATAATTAGCTATAATAATTAATAATATATTATTATATTTATTCCTTATGTGATATTTAATTATATATATTTATATAATAAGATAAACATGCCTCTTAATGAACATGTTCGCGAACCTTTTAACGAACACATTCATGAGTCTCTAAATGAACATGTTCACGAGCTCAAGAACCAAATACTATTAAGTTTGAACATGGCTCAATAATGTTTTTGAGCTTGAAATCAGGCTCGAGTTTGGCTCGTTAACTTAATCAAATGAACTCAAACGAATTTTTTTTCGAACCGAGACTCGAATAGCTCACGAGCGGCTTGACTCATTTACACTCCTAAACCTAGATTGCCCCTGAAACAATACTGTACCTTTCATTTTATTTTCTGAGGCCCCTATTTCCATTTAATCCACTCCAGAATTCCTCCGTAAATTCAAGTTTTTAACTAAAATGGTAGATTATGTGGTTGTTTTGTTTTCTTGAAGTAATATGAGTCTCTTTTTGTCTTCCTATATATTTCAGTGGTTGTTACCTAGTGAGGAAGGCTATTTGGAGCCTGAAGGTTTAGAAAAGACATGGATGATCAAACAGGAGTCCATAGTTCGTGAAGTGGATATTTCAAGTTTTAGAAAGCCATTTGATATGATCTTACCTGGTAAAATGTTGCTTATCTTGTTTGTGTGTTGATATATGAATGATTTAGTTGTGCTAAACTACTTTCAGTTCTATGATACAACCACTTTTGGCGATTCTATTATCAGTGCTAGTACAATTTTTCTACTTTAATAGTTATAAATGTTTCATTATATTTTTAATTTTGTGTCTTCTTGTTCTTTTCCAGATTTAGGTCCATATAAACTGGAATACACACCAAGTGGACGTTATATGGTGATGGGAGGCCGTAAAGGCCATCTGGCAATGATAGATATGTTAAACATGAATCTAATCAAAGAGTTTCAGGTTTGTTTCTGATTCCAGCCATGTAAGCTAAGTTAACCCCAAAATGTTATGCATCATAATGTATTTTGAGATTGCATTTGTTTCATGTAATTGGCTGTGTATGAGATTATAGCACCAATTTTTGATGCACTGTAGCAAAGGAAATCTTGAAACCTTTATTTTCATCCATAGAGGACAATTTTTATTTTGAGCAATTGTGAGAAGTGAATTTCTAGTGGAAGGTACCTTCCAAAACACTCAATTGTTATTGGTAAGTAGGATGTGCTGTGTAAACTGTATTTTTAGGAATCAGGTTAGTTTGAGGATAATGTTTTGTCGTAAAGAATGCTCTAAAAAAATTAGTCCCTTGGATTATGTACTATATGTTAGTTTTTTTTACAATGTAATCCATTACATTATCATAACAATCACATTTAGCTTGTGTTTCGTATCAGGCATGAATTATCAGGGGAGCAATTCAAAGTTTGGGGATAGATTTAAGTTAGTTTTTTTAGAAGAATTGGTTGTGTTTTGAGATTAGAAAAGAGGTTTTAATCCCACGTAATGAATTAATATTTCAATTCTTATAGTTTTTCCCTTTCTGAGTTTTGAGTGTTTGACATTAGCCTGATGCTTTTAAATCCATGCTGCATCACTAAAATCTTGTTGCATATAAAGATCTTGATTGTCTAAATATCGCTTGCTTTCCTTGTTAGGTTCGAGAGACTGTTCGAGATGTCGTGTTCTTGCAAAATGAGCAGTTTTTTGCAGTTGCTCAGAAAAAGTAATTACTTTTTCTTGTAATTTTAGTTATTTAAGCTATGATTGTTTGGTTTCTTGTATGGTGCTGCTACATGCTGTACAAGTACAGTGATAGTGAAAGTGCTTTGAAAAATTTTCTGCAAAATTCCAATTTCTTAATTCGGCTCAGTGATCATATCTAACTTCCTTACCATGACATTGAGTTGAAACTTGTATAGATTTTCCCTCCTTTTTAATTTACTTTTGTCTTTGATGAGTAACATTGTTACCCAACATTATAAAATATGCTGGAACTCCATGATCAAAGTAGTGTAACACTGTCTTGACATTCCTTAACCATCTCACGGTAGAATTGCACCTTTCCTATATCTATTAACAGAAAAAATTACTTCTGGCCTGAATGATGCATGCTTCATTTAATAATTTTTAGTGTGCAAATGGATGTTCATGTGAACCCAAGTTGGTGCTCAGTATTTTTGTGGTCCGTCTTATGCAATTAAAGCATATATCTGTTCAACGTATCCTTCAACCCAAGCTGCTCCCATGCTTAAATTAACATTACCTGAATACTTTTGCAAGTTATATTAAATATATTTAATGATGTGTGCTTCATCTTAATATTCCTTAATTTGTAAATGAAGCTCAACTAGCTTGTTCTGCTTCTGCATAAAATTAAAAAGATCCATTCTAGATGTCCTGCTATTCAATCTGCTTGCATGCTTTTTATTAACACTACAGGAAACTCTTTGCAAGTCTTATTAAATAGTAACTTGTGAGATTAGTAGTGCAAGCCAGGTCAAATTTGTTTGTATGGAAACTCTTCCTACTCAAGTGAAATTTCATTGGACCTCGTCATCCAATGTCATCTTTGCATTTGATATAACGGAGATATCTTTAGCTAGTGGTTGCATGATTCTAGACGTACACATTTCACTTTGTTAGCATGCGATTCTTTTGAGTTTATGTTCTGTGATTATTTGAAGTTGAACTAATGGTCAAAATGGCCGACTCATAAATTTTGGCAGGTATCCCTACATATACAATTGGAGAGGAACAGAGATCCATTGTTTAAAGGTAGTGAGTGCATCATAAACTTGTTTAGCTGCTTAGCTTAGCTCTGTGGTTTTCGGTTGATTATTGCCTTAGTACTTCTGTTCATAACTTCTGCAAATTCAGTATTCTGAATTTGTTTATTCCTGATGGCATTATACGGTTTCAGCCACCTAGTGTCCTGTCTCAAATTTCATAGCTGATACACTCCCACTATGGAATTGGTTTCTACTCTGCACTGGTTAGCCATGAGAATTTTATTGGCATCCTTATTTTTCTTATTGTTTAACAATTGTGGCACTGTTTGATGACAAGAATACTTCTGTAATTATATTAGATCTCTTTGTTGTTTTCCAAACTGTTTAATGGCCGTTTTCAATTGCAGGAGCATGGTGCAGCTTTAAAGCTTCAATTTCTAGACAAACATTTCCTTCTGGCTTCAGTGAACAAATCTGCTCAACTCCATTACCAAGATGTGAGCACGGGTGTTATAGTCGCCAATTACCGAACTGGTCTAGGCCGAACTGATGTGATGCAAGTCAATCCTTATAATGCCGTTATTGGTTTGGGCCATTCAGCTGGCAAAGTCACCATGTGGAAGCCGACTAGTGCAAAGCCCCTGGTTACTATGCTGTGCCATTTTGGCCCTGTCACTGACATTGCCTTCCACAAGGGAGGTCATCTAATGGCCACAACTGGCATGGATCACAAGATCAAGTTATGGGACATCAGGAAGTTTGGCCTACTCCATTCATATACTGCACATGCTCAGATGCTGGATTTTAGTCAGAAGGGCATGCTTGCGCTAGGAAATAAATCTCATGTTCATATCTGGAGAGACTCAGGCAATCAAGACTATAAACAATATATGAGCCATGAAATGGTTAAAGGATATCAACTAGCAAAAGTCTGTTTTCGACCATATGAAGATGTTCTGGGTATTGGCCACTCCATGGGTTTATCTTCCATAATTGTTCCCGGTGCTGGTGAGCCTAACTTTGATTCTTGGGTTGCGAACCCTTATGAAACTAAAAAACAGAGGAGGGAGAAGGAAGTTCATGCTCTCATCGATAAGCTTCAGCCGGAGACAATCATGTTGGAGCCAACTAAAATTGGGACTGTTAAGCCACGAAGGATCAAAGCAAATCCAACCAAGAAGGAAATTCAAGTGGAAATGGAATCTGCGATTGACGCAGCCAAAAGCATTACCTTCAAGAAGAAGACCAAAGGTAGGAATAAGCCGAGCAAGAGGACCAAGAAAAAAGAGGAAGAGGTTTTTAAGGCGAAGAGACCCTTCTTGGAGCAAAAAACCGAGGAGAGACCGTTTAAGAAACAGAAGAAGGAAGGGGTTGAATTGCCTATAGCTTTGCAGCGGTTTTCTAGGAAGAAGGCATAGCAGTGAGACGAAGTAGACTTGCTGTTCTTGTAAGCGTGTATGAACACATTAGTTGCTCGCTTTCCAGGTAGAGCTGACGATTGGGAGAAAAGCTTGACTCAGGCAAAAAGGGTGTTTAATTATGATTCATGTTCTGGAAAAAGGAAAACGTCTTGAGCACGAATTATGATTGTCAAAAATCCCAAGTTCTCCAATAGAATTATGGAAATCAATGGTGAATTATAAACAAGGATGAATTATTTGATTGGTCCCTTTTGTTCGTGCCGTTTTAGTATCAATATACCTGATTGAACATGGTCAGATTTGCATATCTACGTATCACGGTGGATTTAGGCATTCTCTGGTACATACAAAAAAAAAAAAAAGTAATATTTGTTTAAC
>JBAMIB010000097.1:325068-335390 GCA_037177415.1 Kaempferia rotunda | reverse complement strand
TGAAATTAAAAGTATAAAATTTGTATTTTAATTTTAACTCCCGTTTATACCTTTAAAAATTAGTTTTTTTTCTAGTCAATTAAATGATTGGTTGTAACTTAATCCTATAATTTATAAACCTTTACGTAATTTAAAAACGAAATATGAGAAACATTTGACGTGAGCATAGATATTTATTGATTATTTAAAATTTTCATTATTTTTTTAAGTTGTAAATAAAACACACTGTTTATCTTTTATCGTGGGACCCATCTGAAAAAAAGACAAACAAAATAAAAAGGACGATAGAAATTTGAAATTTTATTATTCATTCTTAATTTTGTTCGTGAAGAAGTTGTTTTTTTTAAAAAGAAAAACATTAGAATCCTACGTGTCCTGAAAACGGAAAAATGGATGTCATGCTTCCCCTTCATTCTTTAAACTCCAAAAATAACATAATCTTTAATTTTCAAAAGAAATCTGGTAAATTAGATGTTTTCCCCCCAAAATAATAATAAAAATTCACATAAATAATATTTTTCTGCGTTTGCTGAAAATCATGTTTTTTTTTTATAAAAATAATAATGATAAATACACTGCGCTTAGCTTAGTGTGGCGGTGAGTGCGGAGCGATCCCATCAAATCCAATCTCGCCGTCTCGGGGGGAAATGAGAACGGCGAAGAGCAACGCGGCTAGCCGGCATCCGACCGTCATCGCCGTCCTCCTCGCCGCGGCCCTCGTCTTCTCCGCTGTCGTCGTCTCCATCCAGTCCTCCCTCTTCACCGGTGAGCCGCCGCAAGAAAAGCAAGTAATCAACACCTAAGCCCTCAATTGCACTCCTTGTTTACCTCTCCGAATCTTTTTTTTTCTTCCCCAGGAATCCGGATATCGGTCGCCGACGGCCAGATCCAAATCCTGTCGGATTTTCAGTCCACCGTCCAGCAATGCGTGGTGCGTTTTGTTGATCTTTTTGGATTCTGTTTTTTTTTATATATATATATAAAATTTCTCTCATGCGGAGAGATATGTAAACCTCTTTTCTTTGAATTAAAATCGTCTTTCTTGTTTTGAGCATGATGGCAAATATGGTTGTCCTGTGAAGCAATCTCTAGAGCGGTTATGCAATTTAGTTCCCTTAATGGAAACAAAGGAACATTTGTTTTTTTTTGAAAAATACTTTTAATGGATCCTTTGTATTGCTGCTTAAGATGATATTGGCATGTTGAAAGGCGAGAAAAGTTAAATTGATTATACTTGAAGGTGTGAGGAAATGAGAATTGGATGCAGGAGCGTAGACTGCAAAGAAACATATAGTTAATTTAACCAAAATTAATTTGGAATATCTAAATACTTTTAATGATATAAAAAAAAAATGTGGAACCGCCACATCAACAACCCCCTAGAGCTGGTCCCATGGATATAAAGGGAGGTAAATGTAGGTACACAGGTTGAAGGAGCATGACGGGGACTACTACAAGCAGTGATACCCTGGGGATCAACCCCTGGCTAATCCAGACACACTATCATGCGCTCACCATCTGCGGTACACCCTGGGGACTCCTTTCAATGATATAATCTTGCATAAATAATGGAGGGATGGGTTCCATTTATCCACCCTCAAATAGTTGGGTTGGCACTGAATTTTTCTGGATGATCAAGTTGCTGTGCTCCCTAGCACTCTTTCAACAAATTTCTAGTTTATCTTGAAGACTGAAGAGGTTCTTGCATATTTTTTGTGAGAGTTGGATGTATTGTGAAATAACAAGTTAGCTGATAATGCTTATAAAGATAGGATGCTTTTTTTGTAAGAGTGACTCATTTCAGAAATTTCCTTTGATTACCCAAGCAAAATGAAGTTTTTTAGGGAAACAGAGAGAAAAACCTTCAACTTGAACAATTGTCATGGAAACAATGTAATAGAAGAAAATGCAAGGGAAACAACTGGTTATGAGGAGATGAAACAAAACTTATAAATTCCTTCTGTGGCCATGAGGTTTCTAAACTACCTTAACTTTTGTTGAGCTTAGATTTTGGACATTCGTCTATACAGGCAAAACTTCTAATTGTGAATGATCAGGGTTGGAATGTTATTTTTTTAAGGAGAAAAAGAGATGCCAAGTGCCAACCAATATATTAGTGATAGTATTTACAAAGTTTGAACATCTAAGTTATATTACTTGTACGTGTTGTGGGGGTGGGGAGATGAGTCAGTGACATTCTATTGTTCAGTCATTCCACAACAAAGGCATTTTAAATTTTCACTCTTCCCCCAAATCCAATTGTTTGCACTTATGTTAAAATCAAGCATAGTTTGATATATTTTGATACATTAGATGCCCAATTTTTTGTGGAATGTTGATTGTTAGGATTGTACCAATTAACCCAGGTAGTAGGGTCTTCTTTGAGAGTAGCTTTTGCTAGTCTTGACGAGTACCTTGGTGATGAAGTATTAGATATTCTACTGATAAGACCTGATATTTTTAGAAGGTTCATGTGGGATGTGACAGTGGCAGAATATCAAGCTTGTGAAGAAATTCCATGATGATGAGTTTCTTCTCAAGGACGATCAGTTAAGTTCTCTTAAAGTTGTGTAGGAGGAAATGCATTGGTGGCTTTGCTTCTTGTGGAAATAGCCAACTGAACTAAAGTGTAAATACAATTGAAAACACAGATTGGAATTTTTATAAAAGAAGTTTTTGCCTAAGTGTGGTTTTACCAAAAATTATCTAAATTCAGCTATTTCTCTATAGAATGGACTAGACTGTGCTCAACTTATACTGTGTCAAGTCATTTGGTGTTTTTCTAGAACTGGTGGCCTTAGAACATATTTTCAGACATATCTCTGACTCTTTACATCCATTTACACAATTGGTATTTGTCATTATGCATGATCAAATTTTCAAACTTTATACATTATAATTATGTGCTAACCATATGACTTTGTTTAGGCAAGCAAAGGACTTGGGCTTACTGCAGAAATCATTGACCACTGTATATTAGTCCTCAAATTTCCTCAAGGCACCAACAGCACCTGGGTCAAAATTTTCAACTATTTGTTCAAATTTAGTGCTTTACTTTATCTTGCCTCCATAAGAATTTATTTTAAAGAAAAACCAGAGTTTGTGTTTTCTACTTTGCAGTATAATGCACAGTTTAAAATTTTTGAGCCACTGGAGTACAAATATGATGTTTGTGAAGCTATCCTTCTCTGGGAACAGGTCAGTTAACCTTTGTTGCTAGTTTTATTGTTGTAGTTTGCACTAAACCCACAAGTTTTGCCAGTATCGTAACATGACCACAGTCTTGACACGGGAATATCTGGATGTTCGACCTGATGGATGGTTTGATTATGCTGCAAAAAGAATTGCACAGTTGTAAGTTGTGATATTCTGAGCTGTTTCTTGTGATTTTTCTCTTAGATGACTAAATAGGTGGTTCACTATACTCTCTTTGATTTTAGGGGTGCAGATAAATGCTATAATCAGTCACTTTGTGAGGAACATCTTAACTTAATATTACCTGCAAGGCCTCCATTCTATCCTCGCCAGTTCAGAACTTGTGCTGTCATTGGGAACTCAGGGGACCTCTTAAAGACTGAATCTGGGCAGGAGATTGATGAACATGATGCAGTATTCAGGGATAATGAGGCTCCTGTTAATGAGGTAAATGGTGGATTATTTTTCTTTGGTCCATATTTAATATTGTGATAATTTATTTTATGGTCTACACAATTTCTCAGACTTGTCTACACAATTTCTTGGACTCTAAATTTTTTGTGTTTTAGTTATATGTTAAATTTTTTTTCTGTATTTGGTACCTGATCTTCAGAATGAAAAAGTAACTTCAAGTTTTAGTTTTACCAAATATATTTGCTGAAAAAATTACCTCTTTGAGAACCTAGCATCACTCATATTTTAGTTTTGATTAAGACTCCATTTGTTTCACAAAAAAAAGGTGCTTCCAGGAGAAAACAACTTCTGCTATCTAAAAATGATCCAATAAAATAGATTTTTAGCTCAAGCTGAAAGAGTTAGAGAAAAATGAGTTCCCCTTCTCAAAAATGAAAACCATGTTCTATAGCTAAGGCACATCTCTTCATCAATATTTTCAAATAAAACCTTGATTATTTATTTATTAACTTAATTACCAATTTATTCATTTTATGTCAATATAACTTTGTGCACTCCATCAGAACCCCAGCTGCTATTTATTGTCAATTGTTTTATCTGATTTTTTTTTTATTTACTACATCTAATTTTCATCCTCGAAGTAGGATTTAGAATTTTTTTTTTATCTGTCTTCTTTGCTGATTATGTTTGTGTTGTCTTTCTGCAGAAATATGCCAAATATGTTGGACTGAAAAGGGATTTTCGCCTTGTTGTGAGAGGTGCTGCTCGTAACATGGCTGCTATTCTCAATGGATCGTGTAAGATTCTAGCCTTGTTTGCCTAAAAAAATCTGTAATATACAGAACCTATGATCAATGTGGTTTTTTCTTATTATGTTTCATAAATCATATTTTAGATCATCCATTTGAGCAACTTGAGAATATTATTAGTCAACTTGGATACACAGTTTATGAATTGTTCTTTTAGCTTGGAACTTGGAAGGGAACTTTGATGGCCAATCTGTGTTGGGACCAAAAGAATTAACATATCTTCATAATGATATTATATTGTTCATTTTGGGTCAAAGTTCCCATGAATTTATTTTTGGGCTTTACTCTAAAGGTCTTGTACCCAAAAGGTCTTATACCAATAGAGATATCTTTCATCTTTTAAACTCATGGTCTTTTCCATATTTTTCCAATGAGGTATTTAATTGTATTCCCAACAATCCTCCCCACAAACGAAGGACCACAATTATTCTCATAGTCCAGACCTCCCCTCAAGCATCCGGTCACTCTTGACCTGCTCTGGACCTCCCTTAAACATCCTATCACTATTAACCTACTTCGGTCTTCTAAGGCTTTTTCACCACTTAGGGTTCACTTCCTCAGATTTCCGCCAAACATCTAGTCACCCTTGACCTGGTTGGTTGGACTTTTCACCACTTAGGTTCACTCCCTTGAATTTCCGCCAAACATCCGTCCACTCTTGACCTGCTTGGACTTTCCATTGAGTTCACTCCTTTAGGAGATTTCGGCTAAACATCTGGTCCCCCACCTCCTTCATTCAAGGTAGTCCACCCACATGGTTCTATATGGAGCGGGCTCTAATACTACTACTTGTTGCGACCAAAAGAATTCACATATCTTCACAATGATAGGATATTGTCCATTTTAGATCTAAACCCTTATGAATTTGTTTTAGAGTTTACCTAAAATGCCTCGTACTAATGAAGATATCTTTTTTTTTTTAAATTTATGATCTTTTTCATGTATTTTCAATGTAGGACTTTGATTATATTTTCAATAATCTGCTAGTTGGAAATGGAATCTTGCATGAACTGCACATGTTGATCATTTCTTGATCCTATAAGTGTTCTTCCTTAGCGTCAACATAACCAGACATGAAATCTTATCATTATTATGCCGTTTGAATGTAGCTGGCTAATAATCTCATTCCTTCTGCACTCACATTTATTTTTACTGATACAATATCATGCATGGCGGTTGCAGCTGATGAGGTGCTTATAATCAAGAGTGTAATCCACAGAGACTTCAATGCTATGATAAAGGTGATACTTCAACGTCATTGCTCTTGTTTGTGTGGCACTGTGGTTGACAAATTTAAATATTTCATCAAAATCTATAGACTAAAATGTACATGTTTCATCCCATATTTAGGAACTTCCCAATCCTGTTTATCTTTTCCAAGGTATTGTCCTAAGAAGAGGTGCCAAGGGAACTGGAATGAAGTCTGTGGAATTGGCACTCTCCATGTGTGACATCGTTGATATATATGGGTTCACGGTAGATCCTGGCTACACAGAATGGTCAGTATTTAGTTATTTATCTTTCTCAAGTAGGCTAGAAATCCAATAGTATCATCAAAATCAGCTTATAATAATGGGATCAGTAAACACTTTTGTTATGAGTGTGGAGCATCAACATGCTTTCTGAAGTTTTAGGTTTCTGAAGTCGTGACTCACTTAAGTGAGAATACTAAATCATCAACTTGTTGGGCATAAGGATTGATCCAATTCATTTATACCTATAAAACTCCTTTATTAGCCGACAGGTCATCATTTGAGATCAAACTGGTGTCTTAGTCTCCCCCTCATATAAGGCTTGATGTCTCCCAGAGCCTAACTCATTGCATAGAATTTTGCTTAAAACTAGGCACGTGAGATCCCATGCTGGTCACCTCATCACACACAGCCAATTGTTTCCAACACTTCATGCCTAGAATTAAATTCGTATACCAATTATTATGATCTGCTTAGATGAGAAACTGACCCATTAGGTTGTCAAGCCATACGATTCTTTCAAAACGTTTTTTCTTATCTTTGAGCTTCTTTATCAGCTCAAACTTACTATGTGAAACTAAATTGGGGTATCACACCTGAATTATAATGTAATGCCAGAATTTAACTGCAATCATTCAACTCCTCCATGGAAAAACAAGAGTGTTAATGTTGAACTTCTTTCACTTTCTATTATCTTGTGGCAGGACCGTTACTTCTCGACGCCTAGGAAGGGGCACAACCCACTGCAAGGAAGGGCTTATTATCAACTTCTCGAATGCCTAGGTGTAAGACTTCTACTTAATTGTGGATTGTTTCCGCATAAAAATAAAAATGGAGTTCACTAATGTGCTGAATACTTATTCCTATAGGTCATCAGGATCCATTCCCCCATGAGAGCTAAGAGGAAGCAGGATTGGTCCAACGTGCCGAGCAAAGAACTCATACGAACTGCTCACGCTGCTGCATTGCATTTGAAACAGAAAGAAACTGGCCACGGAGGTGATTTAGGACCCTTTGCTAACTGCAAGGTTTGGGGTTCTGCGAAACAAGATGGTCCTGTGTCAGGGTCGCCGGACATGAGTGACATGCGCAAGAACTCGAATTACAATAAATGGGAGTTCCTGCCATTCGAGAGCTTGAGAAAGGAAGCTCGAGAACATTATGCACAAATGGATGGTGTTTCTCTTTACAAGATGGACGGGAACAAACTGGATGATCTTGTCTGTGTAAAGCACACTGCGAAAGCTGGAGCTCAAAGATAAAAATATAAGAGCAAGATTCTGCTGGCGTTGGTCGGATATTGAGAATCATACGTGGAATACCAAGGGCAGTTAAGAGGTCAGTATTTCCCAGGCATAACGATGTTTTGTTGCGGTTTGTCGCTTGAAAAATTCAAGTAGGAATCAATTTTGTAATAAAATCCTTCATTAGGTGTATCTGTTTATTCTTTGTACAAGGTATTTATTGTTGGGCAATCTGTCCTCAGATATAGAGGAGAAATTTAGCTGAATTGAAATTGCACAAAATCAATTTCAACTTATCTGTCGAGATAACCTGAGCAGATAATTTTAGACTGTCAACCTTGAAAGTTAGGTCGAGCTGCTAGGTTGTTTGGAAGATGACTGTTTTGTATTATCGAATCCGAAAGTAAAGTCATTGAATCGGGAAGTAGGGTCAGGAGTTGGAGTCGCTGAGTCAAGTAGTAGAGTTGGCAAGTTGAGAGTCAGAAGTCGAGTTGGGAAAGAAATTCATTGAGGCTTGCGCTCAATGTAGCTGTATTTCGAGGTTCTCTCGGGTCGTTATTTCTCAAGATACAACAGTGTACTGTAACTGCCAATAAGCACGAGTGGATCATGGCGAACCGACAATACGCCCGAGTATTATCATGAGTAGTTCATCCCAGTGGATGTACTACTAAGATGAAAGAATCATGGAATAAATGTGGAGGAATTCTTTTACTTACCATTATAGAACAAGTAGGTTTTTACCCTTTGAACTTTCTTTTATGAAGATCTATTCGCTTACTTATTAATAGTAGACACAATGTCCTTGAACTATTTTGTCATCTGTGTAAGCATTGACATATCTCATCCAAGACTCTCCTTGATAGAACTCAGTTTTCATGAGTGTATTCGTTCATAGCCATTAATACGCCTGGTAAATTTATGAGAAACTCTAAGAATTATGCCTCCAATTCTCTTCGAAGTGGCCCCACTTTTGTCTCATATAAGTGATCTCTTAAGAGTTTTCCACATTGTTCTACTAGATTATTAAAAGTCATGTGCTTAACCTCCATCCTTCACTGATCTATTGGGTCAATCCCCCATAATGATCAACTTTATCAGTGCAGTTAGGTTGTCCCTTTGAACCTCCTTCTTGGGATATTCAGTGTTCATAGGTTGGGTTTCCTTTGCACCAACATTTCTTATCGGCATCAAGTGCAACCCTTGCGATGAACTTGCAACTAACTCTCTGTTTAATCCCTTAGTCAACAGATCTGCTAGGTTATCGTTTGACTTCACATAGTCAATAGTGATAACTCACGTTGAGAGTTGATGTCTAATGGTATTATGTTTTTGACGTATGAGTAAAGACTTACCATTATTCAGATAGCTCTATGCCCTACCAATTGTTGTATGCAAATTGTTGGCACTGATTTTGGCTATCTAGGAACATCTTCTAAGAATTGTCATAGTCATTCAGTTTCTTCACCACATTTGTCAAGAGCTACAAACTCAGATTCCATCGTGGATCTGAGTATTACGGTTTGCTTAGAAGATTTTTACGAAATGGCTACAACTCCCAAAGTGAATACATATCCACTTGGAGACTTAGAGTCTTTTATGTCAAATATCCAACTCGCATCGTTGTATCCTTCAATCATAGTAGGATATCTCGTATAATACAGTCCATATTCACGAGTCTATCTTAAGTACCTCAGTACTCTTGTTATATCTTTCTGGTGCTAAACACTAGGATTATTCGTGTATCTATTCAGTTTATTCACTGCGTAGGCAAAGTCTGGTTGTGTATGATTCATCAGGTACATCAATCAGACTTACAATCACTTGAGAGTACTCTATTTGAGAGATACTTTCTACTCGATTCTTCGATAGATATTAACTCATATCTATCGGAGTCCGTAGTAACGCAACATCACCCTAGGTGAATTTCTCAAGAATCTTATCCACGTAATGGGCTGACTAAGAATAAGTCCTACTATTCTAAGAATTTTTATTCCTAGAATCACATCAACTAGATCCATGTTTTTCATATCAAATCTTGAGTTCAACATATCTTTAGTGGATTTGATTATCTTATTATTGCTCCCAATGATAAGTATGTCATCTACATAAAGGCACAAGATGACATAGTCATTTTCGGTGGGTTTCATGTAGACACATTTATCACATTCATTGATTTTGAATCCATATTGCTTCATACCATTGTCAAATTTCTCATGTCATTGCTTTAGTGTTTGTTTCAAGTCATATAATGACTTCATTAATCTACAAACCTTATTTTTCTATTCTAGCATAGAAAACTCTTTAAGTTGTTCCATGTAGATTTTCTTTTCTAAATCTCCATTTAAAAAAGTTGTCTTTATATCCATCTAATGTATTGTTAGTTTCTATAGCAATAGCCAACAAAACTTTAAGGGAAATTGTTCTCTACACCGGAGAATGCATATCAAAGTAATCAACGTCTTCTCATTGTCGATATCCTTTAATTACCAAATTGGCCTTGTACTCATCAATCGTGCCATCTGATTTTATCTTCTTCTTGAAGATCCACTTGCAACATAATGGTTTACTTCCCTGAGGAAGATCCATAAGTTTCTAATTGTGATTTTGCAAGATAAAGTTTATCTCAGATGCAAGTGTCTTTTTCTAGTGAAGTCCATAGAAAAACTTACTGCTTCTGAGTAATTTTGGGGCTCACTTTCCAATTTAAAAGTGATAAAATCAGTTAAGTAAAATTTTTCCACTCGAGCTCTTTTACTTCGTCTAAGCTCAATCTCAACTTGTTCATCATCATCTTCTTCCTCTTATTTCTAATGCCATTTTTAGGGATCTGCTTCCTCTCGAATCTTATATGGAAACAGATGATCGAAGAATGGTACATTTCTGGATTATATTATCGAGTTCATGTATATATCCGATATCAGTGTCTCATACACTAAAAATCGATACTCACAACTGTTATGTGCATATCCGATAAATATACAATCAATAGTGTTTGGTCATGTCTTAATCCTTTTTGGACTAGGCACCAAAACGTTGGCAAGACACTCCCACATTCTCACTACAAGAAATATTACATTTTACGATGTATTTTAGCGTCGCCAAATGTACGTAAAAAGCGTCGCAGAACATTTCGCGACGCAAATACGCGTCGCCGGCATGCGTCGCAACTGGTTCGTATGCAAATG